>PVJC01052656.1:0-11076 GCA_004026665.1 Murina feae
TAACTGCAGCCAAAATGGTGTAAGTGGCTATAAGAAGCAGGCAGAGGCCCGATAATCACCTGCATTGTTTGACATTTTGGACTGGGTAGTACCATCATCAAATTTTGCCACTGTCCTATTAAAGTCCTTTGGAACATTGTTTTTCCTATTCCAGGATACAGTTGAAGATTATGCATTATATTTAATTAAAATATCTCCTTAGTTTCCTTTTTTTAAAAAAGGGTAGGTGTGTAGCCAAACTACCCAGGTTCCAATCTTGGCCTTATCACTTAACTGGGAGAACTTTGGCAAGTTACTTAGCTTCTGATTCTGTTTCTTCAACTATAAAATTATAATAATAAAAGTAGTAGCTACTTTATAGGATTTAAATGATGATTAAATGTTAATGTATGTATATGTATGCATGTGTGTATATGAACACAAGTATGTAGGTTCTGTTCATAGAGCTCAGGAGCAACGAGTGCACATAACACCGGATGTGGTTTCTAAATCTCATTTATTATTGAAAAGAACAGAGACTTCTTGAAGAAATGGTTGATTCCAGGACAGGGGCAAGGAAAATATAAGACGGGAACATCTTTTTGTGTCAGAATCACAGGAACCTACTTGAAGGAGCTCTCATTGACCAAATCTGTAACAATTTGAACATCAAAATAAATAATGAAAACAAAAGAATATAACCTATTGAGTAAATAATAGGACCACAATGAGAGAGACAGATGGGGGAGGGAGGAGAGAGGAGAGAGAGTGTGTGTGAGCACGAGTTTTTAAGGTACAAAGTCATGAAGAAATGATGAAATTAGAAAATGGTTTGGTGACCATCATAGTAATAATCATGGATGCTAAAACTAGTGGGTGGAAGTTAGAAGAACAACAATAACAAGATACCTATTAAGTACAAAAGATAAACTAATAACTTAGCAGAGAAAACTGGCCAATACCACCTTAACCAATGTCAAACATAATAATATCACAATAATGGGAGAAACCAAAATTATATGTCACCTGAAGCATCACTTCTGTGGTATTTTTTAAATGTTTTTTTAAACTGATTTTTTTTTTAAGAGAGTAGAAGGGAGAGGGAGGGAGAGATAGAAATAGATGTTTTCAAAGAGAAAAAAACAACACATCAAATCAGCTGCCTCCTGCACCCCCTTACTGGGGATCAAGGTTGAAACATGGGCATATGCCCTGACATGAACTCAAACAGGTGACCTTTTGGTGCATGGGACAGTGCTCAATTCACTGAGTCACACTGGCTGGGTTTCTGTGGTATTTTTGGCAAAGAATACTTTCATTGTGGTGAAAGTTTCATGGGTGAATGCATATGTGCAAATTTATCAAATTGTATACTTTAGGTATGTGCAGGGTTTTTTTAATATCAATAAGGTGGAAAAATTTTTAAATTTAAACATATGTAAAAGAGCTTAGAATGTGCCTGACACATAATAAGGAATATATGTATGTTTGCTGTTACCATAAGGATATACAAGAAGCCTAGATGACGTGAAGATACAAGAAGGTGAAGGTAAAGAACATGAAGGTAAGTGACATGTTCCTGAAATGACCCAAGTCCCAGGAATCCCAGGACTCGTGATAGTGTCTAATGTAGCCTGGATTTTTTTTTTTTTTAACTTGGAAAAAATCTAAAAGCATATGATTTTTAAGTGGAAAGTAAAAAAATAGCATTTTATTTGGAAAGAATGGAAAGATTTTGTAGGCAGATCATAAGCACACCATCTGGTTAACTCCAGAGACATTCAAAGAGCTTAGATTTCACATTTTTATCAACCATGCATGGCTTAAGATAGATCTCCCCAAGCTAAAAATATCAAATCATATTTGTTCTGCTATTTATGAGTTAGTTGAAAATGCCAGTCAACTGCAGTGCTAAAGATCCCATTTATCTTATCTAAGAATCAGAGTCCATTATGATTTATATTTCTCAAGTTCCAATGTTCAATGGTGTTCAAGACAAATTCATCATATGAAAAATAGGCAAACTTGATACAGTAGTAGTGTCTCTAAAATTAAATTTTAATTCTTTAAATATAAGATTCTTATTTTTAAACTAGAGGCCCAGTGCACAGATTTGTGCTCTGCTGGCGTCCCTCGGCCTGGCCTGCACCCTCTCACAATCTGGGACTCTTTGGGGGATGGTGGACTGCCGGTTTCAGCCCCATCTCCACAGGCCAAGCTGAGGGACCCCACTGGTGCATGAATTCATGCAACGGGACTCTAGTATGCATAAAACATCTTTGGTTAATCTCTTCCCCTCCCTCCCGCCTCCCCTTGCCTCAGATTCATTAGTCTGGTCCATGCTTCCATGCCTGTGTGTTGAAAATCTGCCCCCTGGTGATCAGTGTGCATCATAGCTACCGATTGAACGGTTAGACACTTTGCATATTAGCCTTTTTATGTGTATAGATGATTTTTAACCAGAGACAATATTGCTTCCAGGGGATATTTTGCAAAATATGGAGACAATTTTGGTCCTCACTACTGGGAGTTGGGGGAGAGCATGTTACTGGTGTCCAGTGATAGAAACCAGGGATGCTACCAGGCAGCCCCCACAAGAGTGGATTATCTTATCTAAAATGTCAGTAATGTCAATGTTGAGAAATCCTGGACTAAATGAAAACATTTTCTAAAATTTCAAACAATTAAAGTGCTGCAAGGAGTAGAATAATGCTTCCAGTCCAGTCGTCTTTTGTTTTTTGTTTTAATTTTTTAATTAATTTTTTTAGAGAGTGGAGGAGAAAGAGAAACATTGATGTGAGAGAGAAACAGTGATCAGTTGCCTCTCCCATGCACCCAGATTATAGATCAAACCCATAACCCAAGCATGTGCCCTGACTGGGAATTGAACCCCAGACCCTTCCATGCTCATCAACTAGCCTAGAGCCTATACATAATACACATTGAATATATATTTGTTTAATCTATCAAAAATTTGTACTGCTCTATGAGTATTTGTATGGTTTTACCTTCATTTATATATGCATAAACTGAACTAGAACTTCATTACTATCTTCCTCATAAGTATTCGACCCTCATCTCAAAATATAGAAAGGGAGAAATTTATATACAAAATTAGAGATAAACTAGGTTACAGAACGAAGCCAATATTCACTAGAGGTTGAATAAAAAAAGAACCAATTTTAGTGGCTTCTAGCATAATGAAAAAAAAATTTAATTTAATAAAGACTTTATTAAGCAATCTCATTAAAAACAAAAAAATTCAAATGATATTCAAAACAGAAATAAGAATTCAGCCTTGCCAGGGTTTACACACTGTACAAATCTTTAAAGCTGCTCAGGCCATAACTATTGTCCTGACAAACTATGGGGATGATAAGTCTCTCCCCATCCTCCTGCTTATTTTGCGCTTGAGGAAAATGATGTTGCAGGAAGTTATCCCTACTCCACACCCCAGGAGCATCATCTTGGAGGTGCACCCATGGCCCCTGTTAAAACGGAGAAGATATGAACTGCTGAGAGCTTCTCTACACTGCTTGGTTGTATTTCTCTCTAGCAAATAACTGTCCACAAAACTTTCATCAATCTGTGGCATAACCTTGGGTTGTCTGATTGGTTTGAAAATCATGTTTAATGTGTTATGTTCAATGAATACCTCATCTGCCTAGAAATCCCTGAAGTGAGAAACAAGTGCTAATTGCTTAGGGGGCACAATGGTTAAAGAAAAAAACAAAGTATTAATACTCTTTATATTGATATGCTAAAGAAAAAAGAATATTATATCTAAATTCAATCCAACTTGGTTCCTTGTTTTTATTAGCTGTTTTAAGAATTTAAGTTAGCCTGGCCGGATTGGCTCAGTGGTTGTACATTGTTCCTATGAACCAGGAAGTCACGGTTCAATTCCTCATCAGGGAATTTGCCTGGGTTGCAGGTTCCATTCTCCGGTGTGGGGCATGCAGGAGGCAGTCAATCAGTGATTATCATCATTGATGTTTCTATCTCTCCCTCGCTTTCCCTTCCCTTCTGAATCAATAAAAAAGAAAGAAATTGAGTTAATATTTAGTAAAAATAAAAAAGACAATTGCCAATCCAGAGGACTTATAATGAAACTAGTGACCTGATGCACGGATTCATGCACATTGAAAGGAAATTAGTTAGAAGGTGCCCGGCAGTGGTGGGACTGGGTAAGATAGGCCAAACACGCGCTGGAGCCAACCTCCCGTGGTCCCTCCCCGGCTGGCCACACTTGGGTTGGCACTGTGGCTCAAAGGGCATCTGAAGAGTGAGTGGGGTCCCTCCAGCAGGTGGGGTCCCTCAGCCTGGCCTGCAGGGATCATGCTGAAACTGGCTCTCTGACATCCTCTAAGGGGTCCTGGAGTGTGAGAGTTGTTGTCGTACAAGGTGTGGAATGCAAATGCAAGTGTACAGTAAACCAGATTCAAGGCCAACAGCGCCCCAGCAACAACATAACCCAAGGCCGAAGGTGGAATCGCATGGCCCTGCGAGGAGTCGGGCTCGCTCCTCTCTGGTTTCAGGGTGTGTTGCCCGAGAACTGTCACTGCCAAGTCACTGCAGCTCAGCAGCTCCTGTGTTGAGTGTCTGTCCTTTGGTGGTCAGTATGCATCATAGCTACTGGTTGGATGGACATAGCATATTAGCTTTTTATATATATACTAGAGGCCCAGTGTACAAAATTTGTGCATGGGTAGGGTCCTCAGGCCTGGCCGGTGATCAGGGCCAATCTATGGGGTGGCAGGCAGGGCAACCAGCAGGGTGATCAGGGGGCCCCTGCTGGCATCTGCCTTGGCTGGCCAGGAGCCTGTGGTCTGGGGGTAGCTCCTGCATTGAGTGGCTACCCCCTGGTGGTCAGGGTGCATCATAGCAACCTGTCATTCCACCAGTTGTTAGGTCGATTTGCATATTAGGCTTTTATTATATAGGATAGATGCCACAGTTCCAATGCCATTCCTTGTCCACTCCTCATCCCAATACTGCTTCTCAGGGGCAACTCATTTGTTTTTGTTACTTAGGTAGTCCTCTTTATAGCTTGGAATAATATCCCTAGGTTAATATTTCTTGCTGTATCAATTATAGACATTTACTCCTACCTCTGAAATGTGAGGATTTAACTGCTTAAGCTATTCTCTCATTCCTGTCCATTTTTGGTAGTTCTACTATCTCTAGTTATTTTATTGGAAATCTTTATAACTTATAATAAGATATACTCCTGTTTCTTGTTCTTCAGCTTTATTGTAGCAGCTCTTGTCTCCCCTGACATATAGTGAAGCCATTGCCACACCCTCCTTCCCTTCTCCCCTCTCTTCTCCCACCCAGCCTCTGTGAGGGGCATGCAGGAGGCTTCACTTTTGCTTTCTGTCTTTTAATTTGATGACATCAAGATTTGTGACAGGGGCACTCTGTTCTGTTGCTATAAATAAATAGTCAATGTTTTGTCTATAACTGGTTCTGAACTTTGAATGGCAGTAAGCAACATTTGCTTTATTATCACTGTGTAAATATTAGTGCACAGACAGGTGCCACACCAGGACATTTCTTTCCTGTTTTATGGGTCCACTTTTTGACCTCTCAGCCACATAAGAGAGAATGCCACTTTCCTTAAATTCCATTATTTGTTTATAATCAAGACATGTTTTAGTTTGCTTCATGTCTGGACTGTAGCTTTCTTGTGATTTTTTTTCTTACAAATTCTAATTGCCTTTTTCCCTACTGAAAAGAATATGTGCCTCCTTTCTCCATCTACGGCATGAAATGCAGTCCATTCCCATTGTTGAATACATGCTTGCTGGAGCCCACTGGCTTTGTCCTGTGGAGAAAGATGGCTTCCAGCTCTGCTACATCTTGGCATTCTTCTACAGTGGGGTTGATTATTGGATTCTTGATTTTTGCCTTTGTTTTGCTGGCATGCATCCAAACATTTTCATCAAAACAAAAGTTCCTTGTTTTGTAATTGAGATCATGTTCTTAACTCTCCTTTCTGGGGGGAAAAAAAGTGATATGCACACAAGTGAATTTTTTGTTATATAATATACTAGAGGCCCGGTGCACAAAAATTTGTGGGCTCGGGCTTGTTCTTCAGCTTTATTGTAGCAGCTCTTGTCTCCCCTGACATATAGTGAAGCCATTGCCACACCCTCCTTCCCTTCTCCCCTCTGGTTTGGTCCCTCAGCCAGGCTTGTGCCCTCTCGCAGTCTGGGACCCATCGGGGATGTCCATCTGCTGGTTTAGGCCTGCTCCCCAGGGGAATCAGGCCTAAGCTGGCAGTCAGACATCCCTCTGGCATCCCTCTGGCAGCCCAGGAGCCCTCAGGGGATGTCCACTTGCCAGCAGGGAGCAGGCCTAAGCTGCAGTCAGACATCCTTACCACTGCTGAGGAGGGGGAAGAGGCTCCCACCACCACTGCTGTGCTGGCAGCTGGCAGCCTGGCTTGTGGCTGAATAGAGCTCCCCCTGTGGGAACACACTGACGACCAAGGGGCAGTTCCTGCATTGAACGTCTTCCCCCTGGTAGTCAGTGTGTGTCATAGTTGACCCATCATTCCCAGTCATTCTGCTGTTAGGGTCAATTTGCATATTACCCTTTTATTATATAAGATAGAGGCCTGGTGTATGGGTGGGGGCTGGCTGGTTTGCCCTGAAGGGTGTCCTGGATCAGGGTAGGTGTCCTGCTGGGGTTTCTAGCCAGCCTGAGTGAGGCGCTGAGGGCCGTTTTCAGACTGGCCACATGCCCTTTAGGGAGGGGAGTCCTGCTGGGGTGCTTGGCCAGCCTGGGTGAGATCCTGATGGCTGTTTATAGGCTGGCCAAGCCCCTCAGTATAGACCCTCACCCCATGAGGGTGTGGCCAGCCTGAGTGAGGGGCTGATGGCTGTTTGCAGGCTGGCCACAGCACCCAGCGACCCAAGCTGGAAGCAGGTATCTGGGATTTATTTATCTTCTATAATTGAAACTTTGTTGCCTTGAGTGGAGGCCACAGCCAGCCAGGGCAGGTGGGAAGCTTGGCTTCCTCCATCACCAGGACAACCAAGCCTCCTGCTTGCTCCAGCTCTGTGGCTGCTGGCCGCCATCTGGTTGTGTTAATTTGCATATGTCACTCTGATTGACTGGTGGGTGTGGCTTGGGGCATAGTGGAGGTGCAGTCAATTTGCATGTTTCTCTTTTATTAGATTAGATATTCTTATTGATTTCAGAGAAGAAGAGAGGAGAGAGAGAGAGAAACATCAATGATGAGAGACAATCATTGATTGGCTGTGTCCTACACATCCTCCACTGGAGATTCAGCACACAACCAGGGCATGTGCCCTTGACTGGAATTGAACCTGGGCCTTTCAGTCCGCAGGCTAACACTCTATCCACAGAGCCAAACCAGCTAGGACCCAAGTGAATTTCTTGTACTTCCAACTTTTTTCTTAGATCCCATGCAAGAAAAGCACCAATATGCTTTTTAAGGTAGTTGTAATGTTAATTCTGTAACTTAGAGCAACCATTGGTTCTCTATATGGTGGAATAGTCATCCAAATAAAATGGAGAATCCTAATATGTATTTTATAGCATGTAAGTTGCCAGTTCTTACAGAGATTGTTAGCCTGATTGATTTTGTCAAATGGTCTTTAACAGTATTTTCCAATAACATAGATTGACTCAATATAAGGGTGTTATACAAACATTGTAGCTATGTAAAGAAAATGCCTAAATTATAACTAAAATTTTAATTTTTAAATAATGGACATGAGATAAACTTATTTAGTCTGAAGAATTTAAGCATATTTTAATGTTGCATATGTTTTTGTTTTTAATTTATTTCAGAAAGGAAGGGAGAGGAAGAGGTAGAATATCAATGATGGTAATCATTGATTGGCTGCCTCCTGTACTGTCCCACACTCAGAGTCTAGCCCACAACCTGGAATATGCCCTGACTGGGAATCAAATCATGACATCCTGGTTCATAGATCAACATTCAACCACTGAGCCACGCCAGCTGTGCTGTTGCAAATGTTTTAAAAATACTGTTTCTTGCTCAGTCAGTTTGGTTTAGTGGATAGAGCATCGGCCTGCAGACCAAAGGGTCCCGGGTTTGATTCCAGTCAAGCACACATACCTTGGTTGCAGGCTCCTCCCTGGCCTCAGTCCTGCTCAGGGCTCTGACATTGATGTTCCTTTCTGTCTTTCCCTCTCTCTTCCACTCTCCCTAAAAATCAATGGAAAAATATCCTTGGTGAGGATTAGAATATTGATTTTTAAAAATAAATATAACTTAGAATAGGCTTGATTTGGGAGCCTGGGACTGAAGGCATATAAAGGTGTGGCGTTTGCAAGGCATCTATAATCTCAGGAGGTTTTTTTAAAAATATATTTTATTGATTTTTTACAGAGAGGAAGGGAGAGGGATAGAGAGTTAGAAACACCAATGAGAGAGAAACATCGATCAGCTGCCTCCTGCACACTCCCCACCGGGGATGTGCCCACAACCCAGGCACATGCCGTTGAGCGGAATCGAACCTGGGACCCTTGAGTCCACAGGCCAACGCTCTATCCACTGAGCCATACCGGTCAGGGCAGGAGTCTTTTTAAAAAATATATATTTTTATTGATATCAGAGAGGAAGGGAAAGGGAGAGAGAGATAGAAACATCAATGATGAGAGAGAATCATTGATTGGCTGCCCCCTGCACTTCCCCCACTGGGGATGGAGCCCACAACCCGGGCATGTGCCCTTGACTGGAATCAAAGCCGGGCCTTCAATCCACAGGCCTATGCTCTACCCACTGAGCAAAACCAGCTAGGGCTCTATTTTGTTTATTTCTATTATGCTTGTTTGTTTTTTTTTAGGTTTAATTGTGTATATATGTCTTTATTACCATTTTATTGTTCATATATTTTTATCTTTTCTTCTTCTTAAAGAAGACTCTTTAACATTTCTTGTAATAATGACTTGGTGGTGAGGAACTCCTTTAGCTTTTGCTTTTCCGGAAAGCTCTTCATCTGTCTTTCCATAATGAATGTTAGTTTACTGGGGGAAGTAATCTCGGTTGTAGGTCCTTCCTTTATATCACTTTGAATATTTCTTGCCAATCCTTTCTGGCCTGCCAAGTTTCTATAAAGAAATCAACTGAAATGGGAGCTGCCTTGTAGGTAACTGCTTTTCTCTTGCTACTTTTAAGATTTTCTTTTTGTCTTCAACCTTTGGGACACAGCCAATCGATGTGTCTCTCTCACATTGATGTTTCTCTCTCTCCCTACCTCCCTTTCACTCTTTCTGAAAAGCAATGGAAAAAATATCCTGAGGTGAGGATAAAAAAAATCCAGCTCTTCAGAAAAGAGTCACACCCTGGCTGGTGTGGCTCAATTGGTTGGGTGTCATGCCTCCTTCCTGCACCAAAAGGTTGCCAGTTTGACTACTGGTCAGAGCACATGCCTGGTTGCAGACTTGATCCCCAGTAGGGGGCATCCAGGACACAGCTGATGGATGTTTTGCTCTCTCATCAATGTTTCTCTCTCTCTCTTCCTTGTTTGTCCTCTCTTTTCAAAAATCTGTTTAAAAAAATCTTTAAAAGAAAGAAACTGGGTCACAAATGTAAAAATTTAGCTCCAGAGGGGAAGTTATGCCACATGCTGAGAAACTTGGAATAAAGCAGCAAAGCCAGAGGACTACTGAATATGTACTCTGCATATCTTATTAGCCTGGGGTTAGGTTGGAATCTCAGTGAAAGGGCAGGTGCCAGGAGCAAGGGGGAGGGGAGGTAAAGTCTATTGATTGCATCAGCCACGGTTCAGTGCAGGAAACAGAAACCATTGGAAGTGTTTTGAGCCTGAAGGGATTTGTTGTACAGATTTATGTGCTTAGAAAATCTTTGAAAAGGCTGAAGGATCAGGTTCTAGGCTGGGACTTCAGGAATGAGTCCTAGAACAATACAGATTTGACTCACCAGGAGATTGCCATCTGAGACCACTACCAGGAATGACTGAGTGCAAGACCACAATATCATTGTAACTGGACAATGAATGGGTCCAAGCTGCCTGTCACTACTTGAGCCAATTAAGCAGAGGCGGAGTTGAATCATTTGAGCATTTATTCCAATACTGCTGGCAGTATGGGAAATCTGCTCTGTAGCCCCCACAGAAACCAGCTGCTTATATAGGGTAGGACAAAGATTACATGGGGAAGTAAAGATTACAGGCATGGGGGAATAGAAGGCTGTTGTGGAACTGTTTGGGCATCAAGGTTATCAATCTTTCCATGATAATAGTTCTTGAATGAGAATGGACCCAATTTCAAGGTTGACTCCCGGGTCCCCAGGGCATACAACTTCTAGCCAGGTTAGAATGGTCTTTCTTTAACCAGAACAAGGCAATCACAATTAACAGAGCACGATTATATTTCCAATAACCATAGCTAGTTCCCAATATCCATTGCCCCTAACACCATGATGCCTTCCAGGGTTCAAGAATTGGACATGGTTCCTGTTGCCACAGTAACTGTGTTATGGGCAGCAAGAACAGCACCAAGTGTTAGACTGGTGGGTTAAACTGAACCTGGGTTCAGCATGCTGGGTACATGAGTTCTGGCTAGGAAAGAAGAATTCAGAGCCAAGACTCAAAACTATAAGAGAACATTTATTTGGAAAATCATAGAGGTGGAAGAAGTAATATATAAAAGAAATGGGCTTAGGAAACTCTTCTGTCCCACCGACCCTTCTCTCTCCTTGCCCCTTCTCGCATGCAGGAACTCCATCTCCTGTTCCTCAAAATCCTGACTTCATCCGGTAAAATCAAAAGAATTAATGGACTCCTTAAAGACCATTTAACTAAACTCTCTCTAGAAATTCACAGCTCCTGCCCGGACCTCCTGCCCATGGCCCTGACCAGAATCTGGGCTACACCAAAGAGCCCCACCTTCTTGAGTCCTTTTGAGTTTCTTGCTCAACCACCGTCTCACTACTGACCCTCCTCCCCTGGGTACTGATCTTCCATGTCTGTCCCTACTCGGGCAGCTGCTCCGAGAACACGCGACCAGGCTTCTCCCCAAGCCAGAACCGACAGACCAAGGCTCCAGGGGACCAGCCCTTCACCCTGGTGACTT
>PVJC01052657.1:0-11069 GCA_004026665.1 Murina feae
GTGCCTGACCAGCCTGGGTGATGGGCTTTAAGGCTGCCCACAGCTCCCATTGACCCAACGTCCCAGCAAGGCTGGCTGGACGCAGATTTCTGGGGTTTTTCTCCTATAATTGATACACTGTTCCTTTAAGCCGGCCTACACATGTAACAAAGCCTCTCTCTGCCTCACCTCGCAGAGTCTATACTGCAACAATGTTATAGTTTTAGACTCAGGTTGGTCTGCTGTTCCCTTCAGCTCCCGAGGATTCTATGATTGATACATTATTGAAACATGTTTCGCAGCCTGCCTGCCAAGGGCTGAAAACAGTATCGCTTTCGCTCCTGCCGCAATGGAAAGGGCTGTTTACTCAGGTCCGTGAGTGGCGGCCGCCATGTTGGCTGGGCTAATTTGCATACAGCCACTCTGATTGGGTGGTGGGCGTGGCTTACCCTGTCACGGAGAAACGGTTAATTTTAATATTTCACTTTTATTAGTTTAGATGAGCAAACTGGCACACGGAGCAGGCACAGCCAGAGCCTGGCACACAGCAAGTACTTAAATAATGGGGGGGGGGGTCATTATAGGAAGCAATTGAGCCTCAGAACAGTCCCCAAGGGTATCAGAAAATGAACGCTGTCTCTTTCCAGAGGGGGAAACTGAGGCAGCCCTCAGTAGGAACAGGCAGAGCCCAGGTTTAAACTCAAGTCTGAGTCCAGATAATAATTTAAGAATCTTAACATGCTGTCCTTGTGGGGTAGATACCTTGATCATGCCCATTCTACGGGGGAGGAAGTTGAGACTAGAGGGTGTCAATTTTTTTTATTATCAATGTTGATAGTATTACAGATGTCCCCCAGTGTCCCCTCCTTTATCCCCCTCTTCCCACCCCTTCCCCACCCCAGGCCTTCACCACACTATTATTTTTGAATTTGATTTCAGAAGTCAAATGTCGAGTAGAATAGGATGGCATTAAAACCATGGTAACACTGAGGTTTCAGTATATCCTGCTTTAAAACATCAATAAAGTAAGGCATCTATTAAACATTCACAGTATGCCTCTATAAACTAGAGACTAACATATTTCCAAACTGTTGTTGCAAAAGTAACTTCAGACTGAATTTGCACATCTGTTGGGTTTGTGTTCTAATTTGATATTGTTTACCTAAGTGATTGATTTTAGTGAATATTAAAAACATGGCATTTTCAACTCTAAATGAGTTTATGATGTGCCTAAGACTGAAAAACATATATTTTGGAGCCTGGGTACAGTGGATGTGGGCAAAATTGATGGAAAGAGAAATTCAAATAGACACATGAGCCTTCATGAAAAAGGAATGGGAAATGCCAGCAAGGTAAAAGCACAGCATGATATAACAGTAAAATAGGATGTAGAGTAAGTTCAGAAGTTTGTGTTTTTGAAGGAGTTCAGGAAAAGATAAAGTATTGAAGTATTGCCTACTTGAAGTTGTTGAAAGGGATTGCCATTTTGGAAGTAAGGCAGGAGTCCAAGTTGGTATTTCTACAAGATAGATTTGTGCTATAAAAAAAAATAATCTGTTGGAAATTTTATTTTTCTTTATTTCAATTGTGTCAATTTACAAATTATTATCTTTGTCTTCTTAATGAGATTTGTAATATATAAATATACTAGTACTTGTGCACTTATAATATATATTTTATATATATATATATATATGGCTTTTACTATGAAGAGTGCATATTTAAAAAAATTATATCCCTAACTGGTTTGGCTCAGGGGATAGAGAGTTGGCCTGCGGACTCAAGGGTCCCAGGTTCGATTCCGGTCAAGGCCATTTACTTTGGTTGCCGGCACATTCCCAGTGGGGGGTGTTCAGGAGGCAGCTGATCGATGTTTCTCTCTCATCGATGTTTCTATCTCTCTATCCCTCTCCCTTCCTCTCTGTAAAAAAATCAATAAAATATTTTAAAAAGTTATAAAACACTTTTTACATGATTTTCAACATACTTGCAGGCAGTATGAGTTAAAGAAAGACCAATAATAGATGAAAAATTTTGGTCACTTTAGAAAGTGGAGTCAGAAAAATCTGAATATATTTCATCGAGCATTATTTCTTAATATTCTCATTTTTGAAAAAAATGGTAACTATGAAAGGATTTTGGAAATATCTTCTGTTTTGTGCAAATGAACTCAGTGTGGTAGGTGCTGTGAAATGTTGCCCAGATCCTCCTTCATTGAAGGATATTTTACCTTAAACTGATGAGGTGCTATTGGTAGACAGTCTTTAGCTGTCAGCCCTTTTAGGGATTGCCTCAGGTACAGAGAAGTAGTTTGACTCATGTCATTCTCTTGGGTTGACCTCAGTTGGAGGAAATGTAAAGGCCCTTTGATCTAAAATTCGGGACTGCTCTCTAGCACCATTCTAGCTCCAGAGTTTCCTGTAGGGTTTTCCAGACATTACTGTTGAGCTTCGGGTGTAGTAGATTTGTCTCTGTCCACTCCTGTTTCTTTCCTCTGCTCTTTACAGGTGTTGAACCCACAGGTACTCCTCGATAAACACTCTAAACTCGCTTTTAGAGTTGGGTTCCCACCACTAAAATAATAAAAAAAAATATAAGTCAGTTGTGTATTTCTCATAAATTAACCTCAAGCTTGAGTCAAAACATGGAAAACAGACTTAATTAAAAAGTTTAATCTTCTGTGTTGTACCTGACCAGTCCATTGATGTACTTTGCTATCAGATGCATCACTATCATAATACAGATGAAATGGTAAACTTGGATGGTATAATATCATAATATACATAGTTACCACCAGTTACGTTTCTTCATTGATCTAGGGTTGACCCTAGCCTCCTAAAAGCATTTTGTTATTGAATTTTGTCCATGTAATAAAATACAATGGAGTCATGAAAGCAATTGTTATATTTCTAAATTCACTGCCACAATTGGCAGTGAATCATGTGTAACGTGTATGTGTGCAAAGAGTGCACCTTCAAGTGTGTAGGTGGGAGAGAGTGCCTGGAATTAATTGTGGAAAATCTATAAATAGTGAGGTTAAAATACAACATGAGGTACCATCTCACACCTGTCAGGATGGCTATCATCAACAAATCAACAAATGACAAGTGCTGGTGAGGATGCAGAGAAAAAGGAACCCTAGTGCACTGCTGGTGGGAATGCAGACTGGTGCAGCCACTGTGGGGAACAGTATGGAGTTTCCTCAAAAAACTAAAAATGCAACTGCCATTTGGCCCAGTGATCCCACTTTTAGGAACAGATCCCAAGAAAACAGAAACACCAATCAGAAAGAATATATGCACTCCTGTATTCATAGCAGCACAATTTACAATAGCTAAGATTTGGAAACAGTCTAAGTGCCCATCAGTAGATGAGTGGATTAGAAAACCATGGTACATCTACACAATGGAATACTATCTAATCTAATAAAAGAATAATATGCAAATTAACCCTCACTCTGTTATACCTAAGCCATGCCCACCAGCCAATCAGAGTGGCTGTATGCAAATTAAGCCAGCCAAGATGGCACCCGGCAGCCACAGAGCTAAAGCAAACAGGAGGCTTCCGTTGCACCAGCGATGGAGGAAACTGCCTGCCTAGGCTGGTTATGGCCTCTGATCAAGGCAACAAAGTTTCAATTATAGAAGCCATGGAGCTGAAGCAAACAGGAGGCTTCATTGCCTGCCTAGGCCTCTGTTCAGGTAACAAAGTTGCAATTATAGGAGATAAATAAACCCCAGAAACCTGCTTCCAGCCAGCCTCACTGGGACATTGGGTCAGTGGGAGCTGTGGCCAGCCTGCAAACAGTCCTGAGCCCCTCACCCAGACTGGCCACACCCTCATGGGGTGAGAGTCCCTACTGGGGGTCTTGGACAGCCTGCAAACAGCCATCATCCCCTCACCCAGACTGTCCAGGAACCCCAGCAGGAACCCCACCCTGATCCAGGACACCCTTCAGGGCAAACCAGCTGGCCCCCACCCATGTACCAGGCCTCTCATCTATATAATAAATGGGTAATATGCAAATTGACCCTAACAGCAGAATGACTGGGAATGACTGGTCACTATGACACACACTGACCACTAGGGGGAAGATTCTCAATGCAGGAGCTTCCCCCTGGTGGTCAGTGTGTTCCCACAGAGGGAGCTCTGCTCACCCACAAGCCAGAAGGCTGCCAGCACAGAGGTGGTTGTGGGAGCCTCTCCTGCCTCCTCAGCAGCACTGAGGATATCTGACTGCAACTTAGGCCTGCTCCCTGCTGGCAAGTGGACATCCCCTGAGGGATCCTGGGCTGCCAGAGGGCTGTCTGACTGCCATCTTAGGCCTGGTCACCTGGGGAGCAGGCCTAAGCCAGCAGGTGGACATCCCTTGAGGGAGGGGTCCCAGACTGCAAGAGGGCACAGGCTGGATAGAGGGACCCACCCAATGAGTGCATAAATTTTTGTGCACTGGGCCTCTAGTGCTGCTATATATATATATATATATATATATATATATATATATATATATATATATGAATTCTTACCATTTGCATTAGCATGGATGGAACTGTAGAGCATTATGTTAAGTGAAATAAGCCAGTCAGTGAAAGATAAATATCACATGATGTCACTCATTTGTGGAATGTAAAGAACATTATAAATTGATGAAAAAAATAGATACAGAGGCAAAGAAGCATAGAACAGACTGTCATACTACAGCGGGAAGGCAGAGAAGGTTGGGGGGTGGGTAAGAGATCAACCAAAGGGCTTGTATGCATGCATATAAGCATAACCAATGGACACAAGACACTGGCGGTGGGGTGAGGGCATGTGCCAGAAGGTAGGAGAGGCCTGGGGGAGGTGAATGGGGAAAAAGGTGACTTATGTACTACTATTTGTAATAATTTAAACAATTTTTAAAAATTCACAGAGGCAAGAGAATGTGAAGATAGAAGTACCACCTAGCAACAAAAGAAGCAAAGTTAGAAGGGAAAGATGAATAGTGGTGCCTCAGTTTAAATCTTGGCTCTACTAACAGCTTCTAATTCATAAAATGGGGATGCCACTAGTACCCATCCTGTAGGAAGAACTAAATGAGTTAATGCACATGAAGAATTTAGACAATGTCTGGCACCCAATAAACACTCATTAAATGCAAAAAAAGTGCTGCAATACTATTTTCTCCTCTGGTCCATGTGTAGCTTTGATTTTTTAAAAAGTAGATTGTTTCTGTATTACTAAGACATGTAAAAGTTATTTTTAAAATATGTATATAGGAGAAGCCCATTGCAGGAAAATTCCTGCAAGAATAGGGCTTCCTCAGCCTATTCCTGCAAGAATAGGGCTTCCTGAGCCAGAGTGCTTCCTCCCATCTCTGCTGCCTCAGCTCCCTCCCTTCTCTGCCACTTTGCTCTCTCCCATCTCCACAGTCTCTGCTGCCTTGGCTCCCTCCCTTCTCTGCTGCCTCGCTTCCTCCCTTCTCTGCTGCCTCACTCCCTCCTGTCTCCACTGCCTCAATCCCTCCCTTCTGGGCCACTTTGCTCCCTCCCATCTCCACTGCCTTGCTCCCTCCTTTCTCTGCTGCTTGGCTCCCTTCTACAGCACTTGGCTTCCTTCTAGGCTGTCTTCGGTCTTTGCTCCTAGCCAGTGTATACAAATTAACTGCCATCTTGGCTGGGTTAATTTGCATATAATCACTCTGATTAGCTGGTGGGCGTGGCTTAATGTCTGGGAGTGATGGTTAATTTGCACATTACTCTTTTATTAAATTAGTTATATAAACTAGAGGCCCATTGCAGGAAGATTCCTGCAAGAATAGAGCTTCTTCGGGCCTATTCCTGCAAGAATAGGGCTTCTTGCAGCAGGAGAGAAGCTCCCTTCTCTGCTGCTTCGGCTCTGCTCCTGTCTCTGCTGCCTCAGTTCCCTCCCTTCTCCGCCACTTCACTCCCTCCTGCAGCACTTGGCTTCCTTCTATGCTGTCTTCAGTCTTTGCTCTGTGCCTGCATATGCAAATTAACTGCCATCTTTGTTGGGTTAATTTGCATACACATCCTGATTGGCTGGTGGGCATGGTGGAGTGACACCAATTTGCATGTTTCTCTTTTATTAGTGTAGATATTTATTGTTCATAGCACCCACTCCTCCCTTAACCCCCGCCCTCTGCCCAGCCTCTAACCACCCCCCAGGTAAAAGAAAAATAATAAAAGTAATATTGTGCTCCAATTATCTAAAGAGGAGTGCTTTGTAATGGAGATGAAGTCTTTTCAAGACCTGAACTGGGCAGGTGGAGATCTGAACTCCTTTAGGACTAGCTTAAACTCTAATAACATGGAGAGAATTTACCCACATGTTCTCCAACAAGTCAGAAAGGATTCTCAGTGTGTGGCCATACAGGAATTTTTTTCTCAGCATTTCTCTAGAAATTTGTTTTTCTGAGTCTTGAATCATGAGAAAGATCAGGAGATTTAGAACACAGAAAAAGTGTATTTTAATCCACCAAGATAATTAAAGATTAAAAATGAATATATAAAAACATTACACATTTGAAAGCTACACATTTGAAAGTTACACATTTATAACCAAGTGGAAACCAATTAAGAGTAGGAAATACAGCCTCTCAGAGGCAAAAGGCAATGTTGGCATCTCTGGGAACCAGGTTCTGAGCATGCATACAAGCATGATGAAGATCTCATTTGTCTGTCTTTCTTTCAATTATTGCCTTGCTACAGATGTGAGTTTTCCAATCTGTCTGCTGCTAACAATGAGCCCTTCTCACAAATAACAAATATTAATAGTTTATATGTATAGTATTCTTTTCTATCTTCTTTTTTTTTCATATGCCCAGACTGAAGATTAAACCCACAATCTTGAGGTATCAGGAGGATACTCTAACCAACTTTGCTACCTGGCCAGGACTCTGCATACTATTCCATATAGAAATCCTATGAGTCATGTTCTAAGAAATAATGAGTTTTGGAACCAGAAAGTTCTCAAATTGGCAATTTCAACACATGGTTCTGTGTAGTGATATTGTTGTTAACCTTGCTAAGAAATCTGAATATTACTATTTCAGATACTACTCAATATTGTTCACTGACATTCTCCAGTGTTTTAATATTCACTATGAGCTATAGTTTCTTTGTAAAGTTAACATATTGGAAATATTTTAGGAGTAATTTATGATTTTAGGAGTTTATGAATATTCCAAAGAATTATAATGTCTATCTCAGATCCCAAAGATTAATATCTGTTAAGAATTTGGAACCTCAACCAGGAATACCCAACAGAAATGGTGTGGTGGACAGAGTAAAGTGGTGATCACCCGACCTTCTAATATCCTCATACATATAGTCGATAATTTGTGCATTCCATTAATACTGTTTATCAGTCTTGTGCACTAAACATTAAATTATTAATTTTAAAAGTTTGAACTCAATGTATGAGTTCTGATAGTTTGCTCTAGTTCTTAAACATTTGGAGTTAAGAATCTTTTGTGAGTATGATGAATTATGGTAGATATTGTCAGGGTGTTTAGATAAAAAAAAAAAACCTATATGCCCTAACACATGCTGTTGGGTGTTATTAAAATAACATGGGAGATTAAAATTAGTACTACATGTTTAGATTTAATTCTTGGGAGAGTAGATAATAAGTTGTAATGTTTAGGGGCACAATAGTTTCTAAAGTTCTCTAAAATGGTTCAATAAAAATGGCAAAATGCTAGTCTTTGAACTGTGTGATTCTACAGCAGTAAAATGGAGAAATTTCTAGGTATAGGCTTAGCTTTAAAAATAATCGGAAAATAAACTTTGCATGTTTACCATCTTATATTTTCTCATAAGATTCAGAAAGTGTATATATTAGAAATATATTGTTTGACAGTTTACAAAGAAAATCAAGGCAGCAAGTGTGTGTCTGCAAAATTATGTCACCTAGTCCTGTTTTATTTCAGGATGTAGCCCATGTAATTCAGAGAAAGGCAATGTAATTAATCACTGGATAAAATGTAGGATTTACTATATAGACAAAATCATAACATCTCCCACTACCTAATTTATTCTGTGTCCTTTCCCTTTTTTACTCCTTTCTTGATAGCATAGGGTTTAGTGTTCTTGTGTGTATTTTTTAATATCAACAAAATGTGGTGATTAACTTGGACCAAGTTTCCCACATGTATTGAGTCTCATCCTTCCACAAGAATAAAATCTTGGATTTTTTAACCCTCTTTATTTGGAATTGTATCCCTTTTTCTGCTGTTAGCATATCTTTAGTTAAAGTTTTTAGTGTAGCCATGGTTATCATAATTACCATGTCTGGCTGTTAACAAAATTAGTTAATTTTAAGGTACATCATATAAATGGCTACTTACTTTGCATTAACATGAACCTACTTTTCTTTATGAAATAAACTAGAGGCCCAATCCACAAATTTGTGCACAGGTGGGGTCCCTCAGCCTGGCTGGTGATTGGGGCCAATCAAGGCCAGCCAGCCAGGGGGTGGGGAGAGGGACTGCAGGAGGTTGGAGAGAGGTTGGCTGTGAGAGCACACTGAACACCAGGGGGCAGCTCCTGCATTGAGTGTCTGTGCCCTTATGGTCATTTGGTTGCTTAGGCTTTTATATATATAGATCACATTAAATATACATTTAAATATTATGATTATCTGTGGTCCTAGCAGTATTATTTATAATAGCTAAAACATGACAGCAACCTAAGAGGTAAGCAAAATAGGGTAAATGAATACAGTGGAATATTATTTAGCCTTAAAAAGGAAGGACACCCTGGTACATGCTACAACATATAGGAAGCTTCAGGGTATTATGCTAAGTGAAACAAGCCAGTAAAAAAATACTGTATGATTACACTTATATGATGTACCTAGAGTTGTTAAAATCATAGAGATAGAAAGTAGAATGGTCAGTTCCAGGGGCTTGAGGAGGAGGAAATGGGGAGTTATTTAATGGGTATAAAGGTTCATTTTTATAAGTTGAAAGAGTTGTAGAGATGATGGTAGTAGTGGTGGCACAATGTATGAATGTATTTAACATCACTGAACCATACACTTAAAAGTGGTTGAGATAGTATATCTTATGTATATTTTACCACAATAAAAAGTTTTAAAATTCTGATTATAACACAATAAAGTGTTATTTTCACCTATCTAAAAACTTGCCTTTTAAATACAAAAATGAACAATTATTGAACTCAAGATGCTTTTTGAAGTAATTATTTTACTTCAAAAAATTTTGAATTGCTAATCATCAGGACCCCAAACTGAAAAAAAATTTGATGATGAATCAATTTAAACATTTTTTGTAGCACCATGATGATCCATTTTAACATTTTAGAATAAAAAAATGTTCCTTCTGTGAGAGCAAGTGTATGCTTGGAAGTCACAAAAGTACTTGTCTCTTCTGAATTTGAGTCATGTTGTGGGGTTGCTTCATTTGATTTGTAAAACTCAGATTTAAAGGTCTAGAAATGGTCTTTGTATTTAAATATGGTCCCTAGAACACACTCCCATCTGTTTTCTATAGTTTGCACAAAGCATTAGTTCATTTCCAGGGGTTCAAAAATTCTAACTCTAAAGGTTAAATTCACACACAGAGAAGCCCAGTGGGATTTAAATTCCTATTTTAGGAAACGCGTGTCCTTTTGCACTGTGAACATGACTTGCTATCTCTGTATGATCTGTATGTAGAGCCATTACACTGGCACTTTTCTCTATAAATTTGTTTCCATCTTTGTCCTGATATGATAGCACAAAAAGATGAGCAAGTCCCAGGACTAAGAATGAAGACATCTGGAGCTTATGATAAGGAAACTACTTGAACCTAAAAGAGTTCTGTGTATCTTCTTTTCTCCCCTCCCTTTAAACTCTCTAGACCTGCTGAAATCTTCACTATTAAAAATGACTTGTTATTTGGGAAATGGTCTATGAATCTGCTTTATAGCTACAGATAAGGTAATTACACTTTCCAAAAGTTCTGGGATAAATTTAAATGTTCATTCCATTAGACAATGCATCTAAACATGGGGTTTGGAAAATAGATTTCCTGTAGCTGAACAATTCTATTTAAACTTTATTTTGATAAAGTCAGATCTTTCACTTATCTGAAAGCTTGCCACTTACGTTTCTTTACAGCTAAATATTAGTATAAATATTTCTCATTAATTATTTGTGTCCTTGTTATTTTATATTAAAAACTAGAGGCCCAGTGCACAAAGTTCATGCACAAGTGGGATCCCTAGACCCGGCTAGTGATCAGGGCCTACCAGGCCATTCCACCCAATCCCAATCAGGACTGGGCTGGCTGGGGCCTTCAGGATGTGGGGGAGGGTGCAGAAGGTTTACTGGCCGGTGGGAAGGACCAGGGGAAGTTGGCTAGCTGTGGGAGGTTGGCTATGGGAGTGCACTGACCACCAGAGAGCAGCTCCTGCATTGAGCATCTTCCCCCTGGTGGTCAGTGTGTGTCATAGCTACTGGTTGGCTGATTGTTCCTGTTCTAGTCGTTCAGTCATAATGGTTGCTTAGCCATATATATATATATATATATATATATATATATATATATACTAATAAAAGCAAAATATTAAAATTAACCGTTTCTCCGAGACAGGGTAAGCCACGCCCACCAGCCAATCAGAGTGGCTGTATGCAAATTAGCCCAGCCAACATGGCGGCCACCACTCACGGACCTGAGTAAACAGCCCTTTCCATTGCGGCAGGAGCGAAAGTGAAGCTTCGCCCCTCAGCTCAGCTCCGATTAAACTGCCTCTAGCGAAACACAGCTTTTGGAAACATTGTAACAATCATAGAATCCTCCGGAGCTGAAGGAAAGAGCAGCTCTGGCCTAACCAGTAAAAGTAACAATTGTTTTATTATAGACGCTGCGAGGTGAGGCAGAGGCGGCTTCGTTAGTAGTTAGAAGGCCGCCTTAAAGGAACAGTGTATCAATTACCCCAGGCCTTCAAGGAACAGTATCAATTATAGGAGAAAAAACTCCAGAACCTGTGTCCAGCCGGCCTTGCTGGGACGTTGGGTCAATGGGAGCTGTGGGCAGCCTTAAAGCCCCTCACCCAGGCTGGTCAGGCACGCCAGCAGGTGGG
>PVJC01052658.1:0-10000 GCA_004026665.1 Murina feae
CAGGCAGTTGCAACAGAACCCTTTGGTTTGCTCTGGTTCCGTGGCTGTTGGCCTCCATCTTGGCTGGGTTAATTTGCATACAGCCGCTCTGATTGGCTGTTGGCCTCCATCTTGGCTGGGTTAATTTGCATACAGCCGCTCTGATTGGCTGGTGGTAACGGTCACATTTGCATGTTTCGCTTTTATTATAGAAGATTAGCTTTCCCCACCATCCTTGCTACAAACATAACTATCTTAAGATAAGTTGGTATGGTATGTATACGTCAGGTTCCAGTCCAGAAAATAAAAACCACAGGAGACATTGCAACATGAAATTTACTACGTGGGCTTCGTTTCTCAGATGGTAGAATTCTGGATGGGCAAAAGGGGTCACAACAGAACTCTGGCAGAGAACTGCAGGAGCAGCAGTTCTCCAGGGAAGGGGCCGGAATCATCAAAGCCCAGAAGCTCAGAGAAAGAGTCCCACTGAGCTGGGGCTCAGACCTCTTAAGAGGAGCACTACCCAGCTGCTGCGATTATTCTGATACGTGCCCAGAGGCGGGTTCTGAGAGTACCAACGAGACTGGAGACCAGAGCCAACTGCTGCTGTCAGATGAAGGCCAAGGCTGGGGTATTAATATTGAGAGGAACCACTGGAAAACAGGGAGGGAAAGACCCTTGCTCCACTCTTGCAGGCTCCCGCTACTGTTCCTATTGGCAGGCCCTTTCAGGAAGCCAGCTGGCAAGGAGTTTCCAGAGCCTGAGCCTGCCCCACAGAGCAGTGCAGAGAAGGAGATGTTGGCAGCTGGGAGGTAATGCCGTCACAACGGGTTTAGCATAAGGCTGAGTGAGGCTGGAGTGCGTCCCTGGGATGGTAGTGGCTGCCTCTCTGATTAAAAGGTGGGCACTCATGTTTGTTCCTTCCCCACTCTTGTATCCCAATGCCTGGAACAGAGTCTGGTACATAGTAGGCACACAATAAATATTTGTTGAATCAATAAATAAATGAGTGGAATTCAAACATAGATCTCTCTGATTGCAAAGCCCACGGTATTAACTCTTTTCACTGTCGCTACAATGTCCACTTCCTCTGAAGGGGATTAATCCAAAGATAATCTCCTTCCACTTTACCAGCTGGCCCACAAGGGACTTTGGCAGCCTATGTTATTGTCTGCCAGACTACTGTAGCGAACCAGAGAGAACTGATAAGCCATTGTCAGTGACTAATGAGTTCTAATCTGCCTCTTTTCACAACACAGAACAGAATTTTACCTGCTGACTAAGTTGACATAAAATCTTCACACAAAGAGACAGTCTAAGTTGTATTTTATGCTAAATTAGAACTACAAATAAGAAGAAGTAACAACTGTGACAAGAATCTCAGAAACGTTTCAGACATGCCCGCCCCCCAAAGATATACATATCACTCTGAATGAAAACTTATACAACCTTAAATGACCTCAGAGACAAATAACAAGCTATAAATAAGTCACGGAGTTCCTAAGCCCATGGATTCACACCTGGCTTTTGAAAATGAGTCACTCTCTACCCTCTCTGGCTGCCGTAAGCCACACAGCAAGCCCAACAGTCAATCTGTGCTCTTCAAAGCCCAGAGATATCAGTGCCATTCTTATTTGCATTTTTAAAAAGAGGAAGAAGAATAGGCCTTTCAGATAATGAAACTAAATGATTCCAACAACCCAATGATAATCCAGTGGGGGTATACCTATTCTAGTTGCAAGCAAGTAGGCATTTGGACTTTTTTCCACCAGCCCTAATGGAAACCTTTGCTGCAGTCAGCCTCAGGCGCTGGGCTGAATACCAAGGCCCATGCTGGCAGCAGGAATAAGCAGGTCACAAACAAACTCAGGCCACCTTTCACCCAGTGCAGAAGTTTCAAGCTACATCACTTTTAGCAGCTGGGGGCTTGTAAGGCTGAGTAAACTCAGTAGAAACTCTTTGGAAACTTGCACCTGGCCTTAAAATCAGAACAGATGTCTCTCACATCACCTTGAAGTTTAAGGCCATGTAATGATGCTGTCAATCCCTGAGACTCTTAATGGCAAAAGTTGAGCATTAATATAGTTTTGGTTTTGAATGTTGTTTACTGATTCATTGCATTCTCTGGAAGGAAAAGTCATTTTTTGCCTGATTCTCTATTTGGAGGTGGATGAAATGTCACCCCCTTCTCTCTTGGAGGGTTGTCTGATTGTATTCCCGTTCTGATTCAGATGAACGGAGTGCTGGGTTGTTTTACATTCAGACGCGCTCGCCTACAGTGAATTATATGACTGTTAGAGTATTAAAACCAGAATCTCATTTTAGCAATGAAGTGTTGGCATCTGAGCTGAGAAAGCTTAGGCGGAGTTTGTTTTTACACCCTCCAAGTGATGTTAGACCAACATATGACTTTAGACATGTGGGGATCACCTCCTGGGGCACCTTCTGTGGGGGATTTCTCAGGTTACAAAGACCATTTGGAACTGGCTGCTGAAGCAAAGTGAATCAGAATGGGCAATGGGCATCTGGAGCCACTAGGCAAGGCATTCTTACCATTAGTCTCCACTCCCACAACATATGACCTTTCCCTTGTCATTTCTTCCTTCTCATTGGTCTATAACTGTTTCTTCCCGCCCCCCCCCCCTCTTACTTTGTTCTCCTCTGTCTGAATCTTAGCTCTTTCCCACTTAACCCTACTGATGTTATCAGGATTGAGAGGTTGTGGATCCCCAATTTAAAGCAATCTTTAAATTGTGGTCTGCTTTTCTATATACTTCCAATGCTGGTAATTACAGATGATAAAGGAATTCTAGAATGGTTTCATTATCTAACTAATGGGATTGATGGTAACATCTCTTGTAAACAGAGTTGTAAATCTTACTACCAAGATCACTTTCCTTCAGAGTTGCAGTTCTCAAAGGGGTAGCCTAAGAACCCCTGGGGATTGTTAAAATACTTTCAGGGAGTCTGTGGGATCAGCATTTTGTTTGTTTGTTTTAAATTGATTTCAGAGAGGAAAGGAGGAAAGAGAGAGACAGAGACATCAATGATGAGAGAGAATCATTGATTGGCTGCCTCCTGCATGCCCCTACTGAGGATCAAGCCCACAACCCAGAATTGAAACAGTGACCTTTCAGTCTATAGGCTGAAACTCTATCCACTGAGCCAAACAGGCTAGGGCTGTGGGGTCAGCATTTAAAAAAATAACAATACTAAGATGATATTGCCTTTTTCATGTTCATCTATACTAATAAAAGGATAATATGATAATTAGACCAGACATCTTCCGGACTTCCTTCTGGTCAAAGCCATGGTGGCAGGGCCGAGACAGAGGTTGTTAGAGGAGACCAGACCGGCAGGGGAGAGCAATTAGGGGCAACCAGGCTGGCAGGGGAGGGAAGTTAGGGGCAACCAGGCTGGCAGAGAAGGGCAGTTAGGGGCGACCAGGTTGGCAGAGGAGGGTAGTTAGGGGAATCCAGGCCAGCAGGAAAAGGCAGTTAGGAGCAATCTGGCTGGCAGGAAATGGCAATTAGTGATGAGGCAGGCATGCTAAGTGGTCAGGGGCATTCAGGCAGGCAGGTGAGCGGTTAGGAGCCAGGGGTCCCAGAATGGAGAGAGTGGAGACTGGGTTGAGGGACCCAGCCTCCAGGCACAAATTTCATGCACCGGGCCTCTAGTTCTCTTATAAGAGTGCAGTGGAGCTTGCCAGAGGTTACATGATGTGTAATATCACGATAGACTTAATGAAGAAGCAGGCATGAGAATCCATCCAGCTGTTTTCTCTAAGTGACATTAAAGAAGTTTACAAAAATGTAAAGCAATGTTATTATTCTCACTTGTTTTGTTGTTATTGAGAGTATATAGTTAGTTTTCACACAAAAAATAGTTTTTTTCTGTTAACATGTAATGAATTTATTAGGTTTAGGTTTATTATTATTTTAAATGAAAATATTTATCAATAGATTTAATCCAATTATCAAACAAACAAAAAAGCTCTTTGGGTCTTAACCAGTTTGGCTCAGTGCATAGAGTGTCACTCAAGGGTCCCAGGTTTGATTCCAGTCAAGGGCATGTACCTTGGTTACAGGCACATACCCAGTAGGGGGTGTGCAGGAGGCAGCTGATCGATATTTCTCTCTCATCAATGTTTCTAACTCTCAATCCCTCTCCCTTCCACTCTCTAAAAAAAAAAAAATCAATAAAATATATCTACTCTAATAAAAGAGTGATATTGAAATTAACCATCTCTTCGAGATGCCTAAGCCATGCCCACCAGACAAGCCACGCCCACCAGCCAATTGGAGCAGCTGTATGCAAATTAACCCAGCCAACATGGAGGCCAGCAGCCCCAGAGGCAGATGCGGTGCAGGCAGCAGGGTGGGGGGGGACCAGGCGAGGTGAGTGGTGGGCCTTGGTGGGTGGGGCAGGGGGTGGGCAGAGGGGCGGGCAGCAGGCAGGCTGCAGGGTGGGTGGATGCCAGCAGATGGACATCCCCCGAGGGGTCCCAGAATGTGGGAGGGCATAGGCCGGGTTGAGGGACCGCCCCTCCCCTCCCCCCCCCCGCCCCAGTGCACAAATTATTGTGCACTGGGCTCCTAGTTTTAAAAATAATTTTTAAAAAAGTTCTTTGGGGTCCTCAATAACATTTAATAGTATAAATATTATAAACAGTTTGGAGACCAAAAGTTTTAAAAACTGTTGTGTTAGATTATAGCCTGAGCAGACAAGTATCAGTCATCACTTTAGAATAACTTTCATAAAATACAGACTTTGTAAGTGACTATAGGTAAAAATAAATCGGGATAATTTGAATTCCAAACTATATCTAACCACAGCTCATCACCTTAATCACATATACTCTAGTCCACTTCTCCTGTAGATATTGTTCATTGTATCCACTTGAACTACACTACAATCCATTCTGGATACTTCAACTAGGAGAACCTTTTAAAACTGCCTAACCTTGCATTGGCTTCCCATCCCACCTAGAATAAACCTTTGCAGGCCTACGCGATACCATGTGAACACGCCCTGCCAAGCTCAACCTCCTCTCCAACCACACTTTGCTGGTCACATTGGCCTCCTTGCGATTCCTGGATAAACCTGGATCGCTCTTGTCTCAGGGCCTTTGCCCATGTTGTTCACTCTGCTTGACCTGCTCCTCTTTCAAATATCTGCATGACTTTACTGAACCTTTTGCCATCTCCCCCGAGTTCTCTTAAAATAGTGCCCTGTTCTCTCATCCCACCCCATCTATTTATCCCTGTAGCTTTATTTCTTTGTTAGCATTCCACAGCCCAACATTCCAATATACATTGGATATTCTCAGTCTCTCCCACTAGAGTGAAACCTCTATGAGTGCAGAGACTTTCTTATCACAGCGTACCAGATATCACAGTGTCTAGAACAGTGCCTAGCACTGGGTAGATGCTCCGTAAATATCTGTTGGATACTTGAGATCTAAATATACCATATCCTTTTAACAATGTATTAACTCAGCATGTGCTGTGTACATCACTCTTTACCAGGTACTAGAATATGGAAATGAGTAAAACACAGCCCAGAGCCAGTGTTACAAATCAGACATTAATCTTAGAAGAGAGGTACAAGTAAGGTGTGTGGGAAGGAAGCATAAAGAAGAAAATGATTAATTACAACTAGGAGATTCAAGAAGAGCTTCATGATAGAGGGATTAACTGAAAATGTCTAGCAATAGATTTCAACTTTATCTTATTTAGGCTTTGCAAAATAATCTTTTCATTTTTCGGTAGTACTAGCTACAACCACTCAAGTCTTTTGTCTTAAAAACCAGCAAATCTTTTGATTCATTTTTTCCATCCAGAGTCAGGCAACAGAAGTAAAATAAGGGAGCTAATTTTTATTAAGAAGAAGGAGAAGAAGGAAGAAGAAGGAGAAA
The DNA here is from genome assembly GCA_004026665.1 of Murina feae. Taxonomy (NCBI): domain Eukaryota; kingdom Metazoa; phylum Chordata; class Mammalia; order Chiroptera; family Vespertilionidae; genus Murina; species Murina feae. The sequence continues at coordinate 5,897 of PVJC01052658.1, forward strand.
GAGAAAAAAAGACAAGATGAGCAGTGACTACTCTGGCCCCCAGATATTGAGGAGGTCTCTTGGGCTTTGGTCCCAGGCACTTAGCCCAGAGAGTTTTTACCTTATAAATGAAAAACCATTACTACATTTCACACGCTCTCATCTGGTGTCAGGAAGACCCATAAGATTCAATCAAAATTTTATAAGAATCACATAAAAAGCATCAGATCAATGTGCCATGAAAATTCCCATGAACATAAAAAGATATTTAAATTAAAGATGTCAGTGTACATGGTTCACCTCCACATGTGATTAGAATGAGAACTAAGTATTGGAAAGGTTACCAAAGAGAAGGACCTGGAGTCAGATTGAAAGAGGGTAAGGCAGAGAGGGGGAACACAGTATAGCCTTTTTGGAGACTTCCTAATGTTTGAAAATAATAAGTTTTTGCAAAAGGAAAAAAAAAAAGGTCTCAAATATCACATAAGTCCATGTTGCCCCAAATATTAGATGTTTTTTGGTCTTATTTGCCTCAGAACAGAGGTGAAGTGAGTCTAGAGATCAATTGTACTCCATTATGGAACAGTTTCGGTCACTCCCCTTTCATCAGTTTGTATGTATTTTTCCACACTGCATTCAAATCTCCCCCAAGCCAGTTACAACCTTAACCTTTATTTCTAAGCCCTGCTAAATAGGACATTTTAATCTACTTATATTTTATCTGACCTCATTCACCACTATCTCTATCCTCAATTCCATCTCACAGCGCCTGGATTCTGGAAAACAAATCCCACCATATCAGAAATGAATTATAACTAAATGTTTCTTCTGAGTTGAATACTTGATCATATTTAAACATTAGGAGACTCATCCAATGGGTACTACTGTTCTCTCTGAAATCTCACATATTGCAACATTAAAATTTTGCTCACTGAGTGTCATCCCTTGATTGCTGGCCAAGCAGGTAGATCCATAATTTTTCTTGGTCCTGGCCTGAAGGTCTGACAAAATAATAGGTATATCAGGATGCTTTTAGCAGCAAGGTTCAGCAATCTAGCTCAGTTGAAAAGAGTAGTGATATCTATCAGTCCATATAAAAAGTCATCAAGAAATAAAGCCTGTTTCACCATTGGACTGTCCAGGAACCATAATGATGTCACCAAAGTCCCAGGTTGTTGGTTCAGTTTTTCTACTCCCTTGTCCAGAGAGCTGGCTTCCTTCTAAAGCTGGTTCCTCTTGTGGACACAGGGTGGCTGCTGATAAAAATCAGTACCGCATGTTCTGTTCACATCAGTAGAACAGAGAGTCATTTCCAGAAGTGGTCTCCAATGTCATAATATTTTCCCCCCCAGAATCCTCTGGAAAATTCTTTATCTAATCTCATTGCCCTGAATTGGCTTCAGACCTACCTGTCCCTGAACCTGTAACTGTAGAAAGGAGAATGGGCTTACCCAACTGGAGGTCAGGTCCCCAACCTGCAGGGCTAGAGTACAATGAAGAGAGGAACTTTCAGGTGACAAACCACAGTGTTCACAACAGACTGGGAGGTCTTTTGTCTTACATGGTTCACAGCCATATAGTAACTTCTTGTATAGTGCAAACTGTCTAATGGTGATTCTCTCTAGCTCCTCAAGGCAAAACAACTTTTAATTGGTGAACATTCGTAGTGTAAATCTGTAAAACACTGCTCCCTCTTCCCCCAGCTTATTTAATTGTTTTATTTGTGCTGTTTGTCTGATCTCACCTTCTGTCTCCATCAAAACCCCTTTTTTCAGTCTTAACTAAGAAGATATTCTCTAAGCTTGTCTCAGAAAAGAGAGGCCATATTTTCATCCAACCCCAAAGCTGTTTGAAAGAAGGCATTAATTAATGTACTGGTGTTAGCCAGCTCTGAAGTGACCCTGACAGATGGGAGTATTGCATCCTCACCCTTAGGCTGAAATCTTCAAAGACTATGGAGCATCTGCAGGGGTAACAAAGTAATTCCGAGGGGTTAATGCACTTGATCACTTTGATGCTGAAACTGCAGTCATTTTCTTCCATCACAGGCATGGTTAGCAAAACAGCAAGTCACAATTCATGTCATCCCATTTGTAGACATGTATACTGCAGTGGACAATTTGCCATGTGAATCCATCTAGTTCATCCAAATAAATACTCTAAAGCCCCCGAGGAAGCTGAAGGAGAGTTGGAACCAAAAGTATCTCCTGAGATGCCTTAGATGTTCTAGAAACATCCCAAGAGGAATACTCTGATGAGGTAGAGACCTCCTTTAGGAGGCTGCACACTTGAGTCTTGCCTGGGTGCACACAAATGCTTTCAACAGAAGGAAGTCCAATTTGATTCTCAATTGCTTCAGGTCAAAAAGAAGACTTCCCCCGTATCTGCAGAGTGCACCACTTCGGCCTCTGTTGCTCTCTCCTTTTGGTGAAGAAGAACCAGTTCTTTCTGATCCATATCAAGAATTCTTACTCTCATATGGACAGTGAATTTTATATAAGCTATTCGTTCTCCTGCTGCCCTTTTTCTAATGCTAGGGACAACTAGTTTAAATTTTAATAAAAATTAGCTTGCACATTATCAGAATCTTCTTTTAGCCAGAAACAGAGAGAAAATGTTTACTTACATTCCTGGCCATGGCTTTGTCATGAAAAAAAAAAAAAAAAGCTTTTCTTTATAAACATTTTATTTCCATAGGTATGCAAATACAGATTTTAGAGGATTGGACATTTTCTGATCCAAATATTTCTTGAAGACACTGTGAACATCTCATGTGACTGAATAGTTGACTGCATTATTAAACATCAACTGAATGGGCGATGTGAGATCTCATGTACATTAAGTGGAAGACCAGGAAGCCGAGTGAGCCGGGATGCAGTCCCGGGAAAGATCCTCAATGATGGCTTTACATTACACAAAATCACGAACTGAAAAAAGTAAAGGAACATTTGCTTGTTATCCAGATCTCCTTTAATGTTTGGTAGGTCAAATTCCATAGACTGAAGCTCCTTGTCCATTCAAGTTCAAAACTGATCAATTAAAAAAAATTTTTTTAAGCCTTCTCAAGACCTAATCAGGGGCTATCAGGAATTTTTTGTATAAGATCATAGCAGTCATTCAGGATCATTCTGTCTGTTTGAAAATTAGTTAAAGATAAGATAATTGAAGTTTCTCCACTGTCATCTAAAGTTAGCACTTGCAAAACTTAGCCAAAGGAGGATTAAAAGACATATTCACAACAAGTAGGCACATTTTCCAAGAAGAGACAGTAAATTCCAAAGATAAGAGCATCAGGCAGCATCACCACTCAGCATCAGCTTTATCTATTATTGACAGATGTCTGAGTTGGCTTGAAATTGGACAAGCCAATGTTTTCTAAAGTGAGTTAGAAAATAGACAAAAAATTGGACATATCTTGTTGCTAAGCACAACCTACCTTCTACCATTACCTGAAATATCCCTCAATAATAAAAATTTTAAGATTTGAAGTCTGCTTCTAGGTTTGCTATTGGAGCCAAATCTCACCCTTTTTCCTGCTTATAGTCAGGAGTCTAAGAGAAGTCCTGGGCATTCAGTCATACCTTCCTGTGTGACCCAGGATATTTTGTACCTTCTGTCATGAAGCCTCTGGCAGTTTATACACTGATTAAGGAACAGAGTCTTGAGCCAACTATCAAGCCAAGCCCCTCCACTCAGTAGCTATAGGAGCTAGAAAAATTACATAATCTCTTATACTTCACTTTTCTCATCTTTCAACTAGAAATACTATCAACCTTGGAGGGCTATTAGGAGGATTAAATGAATTTATACATGTAAAGTGCCTACGGTAATGCTTAGCATTTAAATATAACATATCCAACAATTTCCATAAATGAAAGATGTATTTCAACAATCTATAACAATAAAAGTATAATATGTTAATTAGACTGGAGAGCCAAACAACCTTCTGGACATCCTTCCGGAAGAACTTCTGGATAAAGTCGGGGCTCTGAGGGCCAAACCCCTTGCACAAATTTTGTGCATCAGGCCGCTAGTATATAATAAATATTAAATAAATTAAATAAATTTTATAGCAAACATCTAATCTAATAAAAGAGTAATATGCAAATTAACTATCACTACAAG
>PVJC01052659.1:0-11053 GCA_004026665.1 Murina feae
TGGGGTGAACCAGCACATGTTTGCATATCGGTCCCAGCCGGGGCAGGCGGACGTCAGCATGGGTAGCCGGGGCTCTTCCTCACGGTGCCGGCAGTGCCGACACACAGGTTCCTTCTGACTCTCCAGGATGCTGAAGTCCACAGCTATCTTCATGTCTAGGACAGTGCGCCCCAAGGTTTTTGAGAAAGCTACAGAGCCTTCAGGATGCATCAGTGACACTGAGGCTGGATTTAGCAGCAAAATAAGGCATAGACTAAGGACACATGGACACTGCCAGCACTTGATGCAGTGAGGTATCACATTTCTTATTAAGGTTCAGAACACGGAAGAAGTCCTTGGTGTTCTGTTGAGGAACTTGGTACTCCTTCCTTTGCAGTCACACAACTTTCACAGGCCAGGCAGTCACTGAGAAATACCTTGGGATCGGCCCACTTATGGAATTCTCCCTTCTCTGTTCTTCTGAGCCAGACTCCAGACATTGACTGCGGCATTCTCTTGGTCATTGTTTTTTGTTGTTGTTGTTGTGGTTGTTGTTGTTGTTGTTTTTTACTACATTCCTTCCATGTGCAGTGATCACACTTCATCTGAAGTGGGGCTGGCAGAGGCTGGCTTGAGTGACCTGAAGGAAGCACTGGGAGAGCAGTGAGTCACCGCTGGTTGCCCCTGGCGCTGCTGGTGGTATCCTTTCTTCCTCATGGAGCATCAGAGAGGGGAAGCGGCCACAGTGCCTGAGGCCAAGTTCCAGGAGGCCAGCAGCACTGTTGGGATCATGCAGGAGGTGCTGGTCCATTGGTGCCTGGCCCCTCCTCTGGAGATTGAACCTATAGAACTACTAAGGAAGCCAGTCCCCAGTTCCGCCCCGACTCTGCCACTGATTGATTGGAGTCTGAGGGCCAGAAGGAGGGACCAAGAGGCCTGCTTTCCAGCTGCTCGCCAATCCCCAGGCTACTCACTCCAGTTCCCTGTTATCCATACCCTGATCAATGGGAGCCTATGGGCCAGGGCAGGGGCCCCGGTTCTCCCATTAGCCATCCCCTGATCAAGGGAGCCTAAGGGCCTGGGGATGGACTGGTCATCCATTCACCATCACGGACCCTTAGTTTTTATATATTATGATGATTGGATAATGCTACATTTGGGTGCTTTCTGTGTCATTAGGTTTTCTTCCCTTAATATCTGTTAGCAAAATTTACTCTCTCTTTAGTTTTTCCCCCTATTGTTTTATCTCTATTCCAGTTCAGCCTAGCACAGTAGTATTGTTCTAATATACACAGAAGTATTAATCAAATATACAAAGGTGCTTATTCAAATATGCTTGCCTTCAGAATACTGTGCACTGTTTTTTTAAAAAAAAATTGATTCCCAACACCACCCTAGATTTGCAGAAACATTTAACTGTTGTATATATAATCACTAGGGGGCTGGTGCACAAATTTCATGCTCAGCCAAGCCTACCCCCTCTCACAGATTGGGAGCCCTCAGGGGGTGTCCTACTGACATCTTAGGCCTTCTCCCTGCTCCCCTTTGTGGGAGGTGACCAGGCTAATCAGGGAAGCCACCAGCCCCATCACCCTGCTGCTGCAGCCACTGCCAGTCTCTACAGCCACCAAGGTGTTTTCATCAACATGGACTCCAGTCCCTTCACCATGAAAAAATGACAACTTTCTTTAGGCATTTTCAAAATGTGTCTTTCATAGGATATGACATTTCTTTCTTTCTTTCTTTTTTATGCTCACCTGCGGATATGTTTCCATTGATTTTTAGAGAATGTGGAAGAGAAGGGAAAAACAGAGAGAAACATCAAAGTGAGAGGAACACTTTGATTGGTTGCCTCCTGCATATGTCCTGACCTGAGCCCTGGCCAGGGAGGAGCCTGCAACCTAGGTACATCCCCTTGTTTCAGAACTGAACCCAGACCCTGCAGTCAGCATGCTGAGGCATATGCACTGAGCCAAACCAGCTAGGGCAGGATATGACATTTCTTAGCCCTCCAGCAATGGACCTTCACTTTTTTTCTCCAGGAATGTGGTGGAAAAACCCTACATTACCTTTAGGGATTCTTATTACCCAAGTTACTAAGAATATTACCAGTGGCATACAGGGAGCTTAGCCAATGAGCGGTAAGAAAAGGTGTTTCCTCTATAGTTCACTCTGATCACCAGCTCCACACCTGCCTGTCCAATCACAGCTCCACCCCTGCCCAGGCTTATAACCTCTGCCTGAGACTGCAGGCCTGAGCAGGGGCCCCCAGACCCCTGAAATTGCCAGCTTCGACCCTGCCCAGGCCTGCAGTCTCTGCCTGAGGCTTCAGGCCTGGGCAGAAGACCTCCAAGCCCCTCTGCTTACTGGCTTCACAGAGCCCAGGCCTCAGCAATCACCAGCTCTGATCCTGCCCCCACCATCGCTGGCTCTGCCCTTGCCCCACTGCAGCCTGTGGCCAAAGCTACAGGCCTGGGCAGGAGATCCCCAGACCCCTGCTTTGCTGGCTCCACTGGTGCCCAGACCCCTGTGATCACAGGCTCCACCCCTGCTCCTCTGATCACTGGCTCTGTGGAGTCCAGGACCCTGCAAAATCCGGCCTTGCCCCTGCCCAGGTCTGAGGCCTCTGGCCCAGGCCTTATGCCTGGGTAGGGCACCCCCATACCCCTCTGATCACTGGCTCTGCCCCTGCCCCCTCTGATCACCGGCTCCGCCCTTGTCCATGCCTGAGGCCTCTGGCCAAGGCCTCTTGCCTGGGCAGGGGACCCCCAGTCCCCTCTGATTGCCTGTTCCACCCCTTGCACCCCCGCCTCCCTTGCTACCTGCCTGGCTAACAGGCCTGACCACTTCAGTGGTGGGGCTGAGCCAGACTGGGTGTCGTCATCTTGTGGCTATGGGGGCGGCCATCTTGTGGCTATGGGGATGGCCATCTTTGTGATGTAGTGATGCCTAATTTGCATATTACTCTTTTATTAGTTAGGATGGAGACACTATTGAAGTAATTGAAATACATTGAAGAATGGCCTAGCATCGTTATTCTGTGTATCTTTGTTTTAGGGATAGGCACAAGCACAGGAATCTAGTTGGAATTTCTATTTGCAGAACATTACTGTAGAGCAAGAATGCTGCCCCAGATGTTTAATTGCAGCTTCTGATTAAAAAAAAAAAATACAGGGTGGGCTTAGGGGATATTACACACTCAATTTCATCATTAGAAAAAAATATTAATAATACCTTCTTATCATTATAAAGAAATATTAATAATACCATCTTCATTGCTTTTCAAGTTCTTGTGAATATTAAAAATTAGTTGACTAAAACTTTAAAGCTGGTAAGTATTGTATTTCACTACTTTAAAACACACACAAGTGTCAAAAGAGAATATGGATTCTTATTTCATAATCTAGTCAAATGTGACATATGCAAGTTGTGGAGAAAAATAGTCAGATATAGCCAGAAGCAGATTAACAAGTAAGATATTCTTAAAAAATTTTACATATATATATTCAATTCCTTTTATGTTCAGATGAGCAACACTGGAAGATGAACAGAGGGAGTGATCTATATTGATTACAATTTCAAAAAAAAAAATGGGCATCATGACCTTGGTTAGCCTTTATGTTTAACTAGAGGCCCAGTGCACGGATTCATGCACACTGAAAGGATATTAATTAGAAGAAAAATTTTAGAGGCTGGGAAGGGACTGCAGGAGGTTGGCTCCAGGGAGTGTCTGGCCTGTCTCGCCCAGTTCCGATCACCTGGACTCCAGCAGCAAGCTAACCTACAGGTGGGAGCATCTGCCCCCTGGTGGTCAGTGTGCATCATAGCGACTGTTTAAAAGGTTGAACAAAAGGTTGGATGCAGCATATTAGGCTTTTATAAATATGGATATTTTTTGCTTTTTAATTTAAAATTGAACATAGCAGCTTTTATAAAGTTAGAACAGATGGTTAAACTTCCAAATACTCAACATTTGTCTTTGCTGAAAGTATAAGTGCTTTGTTTCTCAGGTAGTGTTTTGTTTTTCTTCTTTTTTTTTTTTAATCTGAGGGCATTTTGCTTGTTCATTTGTATTTAGTTTCAGAAATGTAGTTGAATTCAGATATTACCTTTTTCCAAGGTATTCATTTTTTTCCTCCTTAGCTTTCTTACCTTTTATTTTCTTTAGTATTTATCCAGTAGAACGTACCACTTTTGGAATCACAAAGACCTTGGTTCAATCTGGTTCCACCAGCTTTAGCCAAAATATCTTGAGCAATTAACCTCTTTAAGTAGATTTCCTCATCTATAAAATGAGAAAAATAAAAGTACTGCGTCATAAAATTAGTCTGAGTATTACATAAGAAAATTAATGGAAACTATTAGCCGGAAATGTATCACAAAGTAATCAATAAATGAGTTCAATTACTCTTGTAAATATTGACCTTTGCTTAGAGATTTAAAGTAAAATCTGGCACAGATCGAGTTTTTGGTGTTCAAGTGTGCAGCTGATATTTATAATCATTATGAGATGTCAGACACTCTGCTTTTTCATTCTTAATACTTAGCGTGTGAGCACAGACAAATGCATTCAATAATTATGTGTTGAAAGAATCAGTAAGTTGAACATATATATCCAAATATTGACATAATATTTTCCTCCTTTAGCTTCTTACATGAAGAAGGTATTATGGCAAATGGCAAATTAAATTTATTTAAACAAGGATTATAAACACAAGTATACAGCCTATGGATAATTTAAAAATACTTTCCTAAAATATATTCCTATTACTTTGTGATAACTATGATCTATGCATGTTAAATACTGATAAAGGCCTGGAGAAAGTTCATGAGACTCAAGTATGTAATATATCTTAACTCATCTCTGAAGGCTCCTTTCCACATTTCACATGATGCAACTTACACATTTTTCCCTTAAATAAGCCCTCGTTGATAACCCAACCCCATTTTCTCTTCATATGTCAAGAATTTCCATCTAATTTGATGATGACATGCAACAGGAACATCTCCTTCTTCCTTATCCTGGTATATCTTCACTTATACTCTCCTTTGTCTTGGGAAATTGAATAAATCCTCTGCTTAAATCAAAACACAATAACTATTTTCTTAATCTCATTTACTCTCTTATCTTCTGGGATCCTGCTCAATTGGCTCTTATTTCTGTCTGCATTTTTAATATTCTCATTACTGATTTATTCATTAGTTAACCATAGAAGCATGTCCATGGCCCAGTATTATACTGAAAAAATAGGTAACCTTCTTCATACTTTATCTCTAAAGTTATTGTATTACCCCTTCCTTTTTTCTATGATTTATAAGCTATTAAAAGGTTTCTTGCTATGTGTGTTTTCCCTAGTAACATTTAGCCTTTAACCCACTATGTTTGTATTATGACTCTCCTTTCAGGTTCCTCCATCTTTCGCTCACTCTCCAAATGCAGATGTTCCTTAGCTAATTGTTTTTGGCCCACAACTGTTATATGCTCCCTCTGATATACTAGTACTACATTAGTTTTAATTATCATCCCAATAATGCTGCATCCTGAATTAAATTGTGTAATAGTAAGCTGTCATTCCTTTCCTTTCAATCCTATCCACATCCACTTCCTTGAGTTCAAGTTCCCTGTTGTAAAAGTCTACTACCTGCATGTCCTTTTGGTACCTAAAACTGAAATTGGCTATGTCTTCTGTTTTTCACACAAACACATACAAATTCTCCAGATATTAATTTCTTTTTCCTTCAAGCTTTCAGGCATCAAATTATGTCCTCATTCTCTCCACATTTTTTACAGACATTATATTCAAAGGTATACTAATTGCCCTATATAATACACCCACACAGTTTGAGACGATCCTGAACATCTCTTGCTTTTGCAAAATAATTATCTCTAAAGCTACCAATAATAAAGTTTTAGAACTTCTATCATCTATTATGTCTTATTTTTTCCTATGGCTATTTTTCTAGCTCAGGTTTACATTGCTTCAACTATTATTTTCCTCACTCTCCTCACACTATATCTGTATTCATATTTTTGTTGTTGTGCCTCAAATGGGTTACAACAATTGCTGTGTGAACTTGTAATTAACCCAGTTATGTCAGAGTCCCTATCCAGAAACCAGTGAAAAAACAGTAATTCTTAGGGAGTTTTAAAAAATATATAATATTCTATATATAATAAAAGGGTAATATCCAAATAGATTGAATGGCAGAATGACTGGTTGCTATGACACTCACTGACCACCAGGAGGCAGTCACTTAATACAGGAGCTGCCCCCTTGTGGTCAGTGCACTCCCACAGGGGGAGCGCCATGCAACCAGAAGCCAGGTTCACATGGCTGGCAAGTGCAGCAGTGATGGCAGGAGCCTTTCCTACTTCCATGGCAGTGCTAAGGATGTCCCACTGACAGATTAGGCCTGCTCCCCACCATCAGTTAGACATCCCCCAAGGGCTTCCAGACTGCGAAGGGCGCAGGCCAGGCTGAGGGCCTCGCTTCCTCAGTGCACAAATGACGTGCACCAGGCCTCTAGTTATATATAATACTAAACAGGTATGTGTGTCTCAGGCAGTATGTTTGTTTGTATTTGTGGATATATATATATATATATAGCTATAGATATATGTATCTTTGGGCATATGTAAACATTTAATAAATATTGATTACCTCATGTTACTATCTAATCTAATAAAAGAGTAATATGCAAATTAACCCTCACTCCCTTACACATAAATCATGCCCACCAGTCAAGCCACACCCACCATTCAATCAAAGCAGCAATATGCAAATTAACCCAGCCAAGATGGTGGCTGGCAACCATGGAGCTAGAGCAAACACAAGGGCGGCAATGGAGGAAACTGCCTGCCGAGGCCGGCTTTGGCCTCTGCTCAAGGCAATAAAGTTTCAATTATAGAAGATAAATATTCCCCAGAAATCTGCTTTCAGCCAGCCTCGCTGGGACCTTGGGTCAATGGGAGCTGTGGCCAGCCTGCAAACAGCCCTCAGCCCCTCACCCATGCTGGCCAGGCACCCCAGTAGGGACCTGAACCCTGAAGGGACTGTGGGCAGCCTGAAAACAGCCCTCAGCCCCTCACCCAGGCTGGCCACACCCCCATGGGGTGAGGGTCCCCACTGAGGGGCTTGGCTAGCCTGCAAACAGCCATCAGTCCCTCACCCAGGCTGGCCAGGCACACCAGCAGGTGGACATCCCTTGAAGTATCCCAGACTGTGAGAGGACACAGGCTGAGCTGAGGGACACAAATTTGAGTGCACAAATTTGTGTGCACTGGGCTTCTAGTCATAGAATAATTATCAGTCAGCTCCATTATCCTGCAGTCTATTTTATGTAGTTGTATGGGCTTTATCTTCCTGCTGTGCAATGTTAAGTTTGTCCTCAACTTATTGAAAATATTGAAAGGGTTTACATTGTGCTATAGGATAATGTGAAAGCATGTTAATCTAAAATTACAGCCCTTCATAATTTGATCTTCATCAATTATAAACATATCTAATACTGTTCATTTTTTCCCTCAAGTTTAATTCAAATTGAATTTGTTATTATTCTCTATTTTGTGTTTGGTTTATTACTTTCAAGGGAATTTTTGGCCCCAGATAAGCTTCCAATTTTGAAATTGTATCAAAGTTTAAACAAGATCAGATAAAATGCTAAATAAATAAATAAATAAATAATCTAGATGCCATCTTTACTGACCCTGGATTTTCATTACATTTGATTGGAGCCTTTACTGTGTGAATCTTTATATATTATGCTGTGGAGCACTTATTTAGGATACTAGAGGCCTGGTGCATGACATTCATGTACTTGAGGGCAGGGGGTCCCTCAGCCCAGCCTATTCCCTTTTGCAGTCTGAAGCCCTTGGGGGATGTCTGACTTAGCACTGACATGGAGGCGGGAGAGGCTCCCACCACTGCTGTTGCGCTCGCCAGCCATAGGTCTGGCTTCATGAGCGTCTGCCTCCTGGTTGTCAGTGCACATCATAGCAACAAGTCATTCTGCCGTTTGGTCAATTTGCATATTACCCTTTTATTATATAGGCTATTGCACAGCAAACACATATTGCATTTAATAAAATATTACATTAATGAAACCTTTGAATAAAAGCATTAATAAGTCAAAATAGGCTAGGTTTAAACTCTAATAATATAATATTTGATAAAACATCTTTCAACTCTTGAAAATATGTATAAATAAGTGATACTAAGGTATAATTAATCTATACATTTTCTTTCAAAGGCAATATTTATTCACTGAGAAGTTATATTTAATTATAAAATCAGAACCTCAAAGTTCTACAAGTAGGTGACTATAATAATTTTCAGAATAATGAAAGTTGCTTTTTACATATGATTTTAAAGGTGGGCTCTAAATATATGTGTTGAACTTTACAATGAAAAATATAAGGTAGTTTTAAAATAGTCCTTGAACAGTATATATATATATATATATATATTTACATATGATTTTAAAGGTGGGCTCTAAATATATGTGTTGAACTTTACAATGAAAAATATAAGGTAGTTTTAAAATAGTCCTTGAACAGTATATATATATATTATATATATTCAAATTGTAAAACTAGCATGGTCATTATAGAAGGGAACCAAAAGAATAAAGAAAGTCACCAGAAATCTCATGAGCCAGATAAAACTACAGTAACATTTTGGTATTTTGGTATCTGTGACTATCCATGTCTTCTCTTTATTTCTTCATATTTCCAGCTCTCTGTTGACACCACTTTCTTTCAACACACAGAGGCAAACGCACATACACACAAATACACACGGAAGTATGGAATTCTAAAGTAGTTCCATACGATGTGACTATAGCATAACATGAAAAGTGAAATGTTAAGAGAATTTGGAGATTCAAGGAGGGAGGCTGTATGCTTCCTTAAGGACTTAGTTTCATTCTGGGGACACTGGAGATTTTAAGTAATAGATTATATAATTTGATTCTGCTGTCAGTGAGGTGTTTTGAAAATTTCATTTTTATTAAAAAAAAAAAAAAAAGTTTTGCCACAGCCTGGAGAGTGAATTGAAAAGGAACAGCTGTGACTGTTGGCAAGCAGCCAAGTCAAAAGGTTGTCCTTGCAATGTCAATTAGAAGTAATAAAAGCCTGAAATACAGCAGAGTCAATAGCAGTGGGGATGGCAGGTGGGAATCATATTTGTGAATTTATAGAGTTACAGCTGATAGGATTAGATGCCAGTTAGATGTGGGTTTTAAGGAATATAAGGGAATAATTCCTAGATATTTGGATCAGTTGACCAAATAGATGATAATGACCTTTCTTGAGATCAGGTACATAGAAGAAGAAAAAAGAGGAAGATGACTTCACTTCTAAACCTGTTCAATTTGTTGTGCCTATGAGATATGTAAGTGATAATATCCAACACAAATTTGGATATGTGGGTCTGTAGTTTATCTTTGAATCACAAAAAAGGACTATACACACAGAGGATATTTGCTACTGTGTTCATAAGTGCATCTAACTGGAGAATTTTAGTTTTAACAAATAGCTCTTTCATCTTATATAATAAAAGCCTAATATGCAAATTGTCCCCTTGACCAGGAGTTTGACCAGGGGATAGGGATGGCTGGACAACTGCCTGAGGCCCATTCCCCGGCTGGCAGGGGCAGGAAGCTGGGAGAAGGGATGCCCCAGCCGGGAGCTTCTTGGGACCCTATCTGTGTGTGAATTTTGTGCACTGGGCCTCTAGTTTCAAATAATAAAATTTTAGCATGTGTGTGTGTCTGTGCTTATATATGTTTGTGTGTGTGCCCAAGAGTAGGTAATAGTTTACCTAGTTTTGTTTTAATCCTGGATGTTTATATTATAACTATAGGCCTGGTGCACAAAATTTGTGAATGGGGATGAAGGGTCCCCTCAGCCCCATCTGCATCCTCTCCAATCTGGATCCCTCAGCAGATGTCCAGCTGCCTGTTTAAAACCCGATCCTGGGGATCGGGCCTAAATCAGCAGTCAGATATCCCTCTCACAATCCTGGACCACTGGCTCCTAATTGCTCACCTGCCTGCCTGCCTGGTCACCCCTAACTGCCCCCACCGTGCCAGCTTGATCGCCCCTCAGTGCCTCTGCATGCTTGCCTGATCACCCCAAACTGCCCCCCCCCCGCTAGCCTGGTTACCCCTAACTGTTCCCCACTGCCATCCAGGTCACCCCAACTGCCCCATCCCTGCCGGCCTGGTTGCTCCTAACTGCCCCACCTGCTGACCTGGTCACCCCCAACTGCCTCCCCCTGCTAGCCTGGTCACCCTCACTAACTCCCCTGTTGGCCTGGTCATAGGCAACCATCTTGTAAGGGTGTGGTGGTAAATTTACATATTACCTCTTTATTATATAGGAAGATATTCTTTTAAGAATATCTTTCAATAATACATGCTTATTTTGTTGTGATAATGAAATTTATTTATTGTTTCCATGTAAAAATGCAATATTTTACATAAAAGTTATTTTTAAAATATTAAAAGGTCTTTCAAATGGTATTTTGCCATTGGAATTTTATGCATGCTGCTTTTGTTTGATGTAACTACCTAGTTTCCTAGTGTTGTATACTTAGTTATCTGCTAGAAATTAAGATTTTTAGTGATTATTCCTAATCAATTCTCACAAAATCTACTGTAAAAACTGTGGATAATTTTCTCAAAGTTTAGAAAAATGTTAAAATTTACAGTTTAATAGTTTATCAAATAAAAAATAATCTTAAATCCCTTTTGGAGTTAATTATTTTAAACTATGTCTTGAAAACTTGATTTGTTTGTTTTTGTTTTTGGTGAGCACGGGTTCAAGGGTGATTTCTTTCCCGGGTTCTCGTCCAGACAGATTTGAAAAATGAAGCCATGGACAAAAGGTGGTAGGTGAGAAGTACTGAAACTGTATTGTGAGCAGATACTGCCTCTAAAAGTCTAATCCTAAACTTCTAACTCTAAGACTCCCTCTCCTGGAGGAGGGTGGCCACTGCTGCTTTGTCTTGAGGATTTATATCCTGGAGGCCACACTCCCTGTTGTGCCCTTCCCGCCTGGGGACTTCAGCCT
>PVJC01052660.1:0-11068 GCA_004026665.1 Murina feae
GGCTGAGGGACTCCCTCCACCCCGAGTGCACAAATTTTTGTGCACCGGGCCCCTAGTAATATAATAAATGCTGAGAATGAGTCATAAATATAGACCTAGGTTCTCAGGCATCTGACACAAAAGCAGGTGAAATCTTGATCCACTGTCCATGACATAAGGATGGACAGTTAATTATGAGAGGCACAGTTCTGGTGTAAAAATCAGGTGGGCATTCTCCTTGGGTAGGTCTTTGTAAGAAGGAATAGCGTGATACCTTTTAAAAGGTGCCTATGGTGCAGAGATACAGTTTGTGGTTGTTTTGTAATAACCTTTAGTACTGTATAAACTAGAGGCTTCATAGCAAATTGCAATTCAGTAAAATTTGGGCGAGTTAGTAGAGTGGTAAATTTTGCAATATAACAAGATTTAGATGCTATTTGTTCTCATAATAACCATTAACATTTTGGTATGTATTTTTCCAAATCTCCTCCAACTTATACTTTCAAAATCGAAAAAATACTAAAAATGAAAAATACTTTATTAAGTTTGATGCAAACTCACTTGATGGGAAAAACCTGACTAGAATTGATGTGTGGCTATTTTTAGTCTTTATTATTCCATTTAATGTGAATATTTTATCTATTTCTTTGCCCAAACATGGGGTAGCACCTAAAATACCACTGGAGATTTAGAAAATACATGGTAAATATATTGTAGTAGCTTTCTAAACTCTGAAAAGTTATAAATTCTCAAAACAATCTGGCCCCAAGGGTTTTAGGTAAAGAATGATGGGAACTACAAAATATATACTTAAAATAGGATTCTGTTTTCTTTGTTCATCTAAAAATATATTGGCTTTTTTAATAGTTATCGCAAAGATTGTTCTCATTTTTACTGGTAGCCTAATATTTCATTACCACTATTCTACTGCAGTGTCACTGATCCTTTTTTAAATTTATAGGCTTTCTGTTGATTGCATCTTTTTGAATTCGTATGATTCTCCCTTATGATGTATTCTACAGGTAGGATTACAGGTCAAGAAGAAAGTGCATTTGAATGATCTATTAATTCATTACATATGTGTTGAGATTTTTAATGTCAGACATATATTTCCACATTGTCATCCATAAGGTATACCATGTTACAAGTTCTGTCTTAGAGAGTTTTATATCCAACATGTGTTTGTGATCCAAATCCTTGGATTTTTTTACTCAGTAAAGCTTGGTGTAGTCTTCTGTACCTGTTAATTCAAATCACACCATGGAATCAAAACAGGAAGAAATCAATTTCTGCCACAAGAGCCTGGCTGCTCAGCAACAGGCAGCCTACAGTGGCCAAATTCCCTTTTCTCCTCCAGTTCGCCTTAGAGTCCCTCACAGATAACACCTATAGGGACAAAAGCAGCCATATTTCATGGAAAGAATCTTAATTCATTATGGAAAAAAGATCAGTTAGAAAGGGACACGAAGTGAAGGCTCTTTGGAGAGGTTCTTGGAGTTATCAGCTCTCTATAAGACAGAAGCCATGAATGTGACTTTGTTTTGAGTGGAGAGCCGTGGGGTAGAATGTGTTTTTATGTGTTTTCACTCTTGGCCTCTAGTCTTTTAGGGTGTCATCTTCCTCAGTCTCAACCCCCTATTGTGAGAAAAAAGGGCATGATTACACTGGACTTCCCAGCCACCTTATTTCCAGGACGCATCTTGTGAATTTCAGCTTATTTGATGTATTAGGTTGGATTTGTTAGCTAGACATTTGAAACCTACCTTTCTTTGCTACAGCAAATTTTTGCCCTTAATTTTCATTTCAAACAAACTTTCATTCCAGAAGTCTGAGGACTCTTCACTTTTTTATTTTTTATTTTTATAGCATATACCAGGTAATCTTTTTTTAAATTTTATTTTATTGTTTAAAGTATTACAAATAGTAGCATATATGTCTCCTTTTTTCCCCATTGACCTTCCCCTGGCCATCCTTACCCCCTGGCACATGCCTCACCCCAGTTATAATCTTTGAATTATGTATTCCTAGAAAATTACTTAACTTGAAAATTTTTGTCACTTGAGCTGCATTGCAAGTATTCTGTATCCCTTGATACTATTTATCAGTTACATAAACAACATGAATGTATTGAAATAAGTTACTATAATAACAGGTAAATAAATGAATTTGATATGTGAGGAAAGGGCAGAGAAATGGTGCTAAGTAATGCACATAAGGCTATTTTAACTGTCTTTTTAAATGGGGGGAAACTGCATGTCTCTATCTAGTTTTTATTGGAATAAACCAAATTTACTTGTGATTCTGGCTTTTGACTTGCAGCTTGTTAGCTAGTGTTAATTCCAGGCTAGTAACTGTTCTCTCAGGGATGTGATTTCTCAGGAAGAACATATTCATTCGCAGGTCTCGATGGAGCATGCATTTTCCTCAGAAAGCATTGATGAGGTTGTAACCAAATGATGTGAGTGTGTGCTCAGTGTCAAGAACTACCTGACTACTTTTAAAACTCAAGATGTTAAAAAAAGGGGTTCTTGGCTTTATTCCCAATTAGTACAAGGAATTTATTTGTGATTTCAAGTATTCTCAATAGAATGCCAGGTTTTCCATATGAATCGGGTGAATTAATTTCAAGTTCTCTTGTACAGAATTCTTAAGCCCTTTTTTGTTTAGAGCAATTCTACCTTATCTATATGCTAGTCCATCACATCAGATGGCATTGTTTACAAGGTTGGGCTGGCAGGCTGCTCATTTGTGTGATTATCAGAATAGTTTATTCTTATTTATGGCCTTTTTAAAGCCAACTTTACTGATACATAATTTATATGCAGGAAAGTTAATCATTTACTGAGATGATGGTTTTTGGCAAATGTTTATAATCATGTAACCACCACCTCCATCGAGATATAAAACAATTTGTCTCACCCAAGAAGTCCTCTGAGGCCCCAGAGTAGTGAGTCTCTAGCCCCCGGCATCCTCCAGTCAGTTTTCAGAACAGTTTTTTTGAGAGACACCTGTTAATGTATAGCTGGGATTGTAAAGAAATACGATGTGCTTTTACGTTCCAGCAACTTAAAGCATTAGTCAAAAGCTAAAAGAAATACAGGGATCTTTAGGAACCTCTCTCTTTATTTTCTGATATAAACCTTTCAATTAATAACTGACTACGCAGTATCAACCTGTTTAAAAGAGGCTTATACACGTGCTGGTGAACGTATTTCTCATGTAAACTGAAAAGCAGTGTCATCTGGAAGAAGGTTTTAAAAGGCACGCCTACGTGTGTGTGCGCGCACAGAGCTCTGAAAACCTTATTTTATTAAAGATAAGAAATGCCAGGCATTGACTGCAACTTGAGAAGAGTGAACATTGGAGGAAGCCAAGCCATAACCAGTTCTTGTGAGGAAGGGATGGAGGTACAAACCTGAAATTGTTCCTGGTTCGCTTCTCATAGAGACTAAACCTAAAGACTGAATGCTTCCTTTCAGGGCTCACTGACAGTTTTAGTTAAAAGCAAAAAGGCCAATAGGAGAAAAGTTCAGATGTTATTTTATAATTGACTGAAAAATTGGTTTCAAGGTAAAGAAAGCTTCTTGATGGCCTTTTTGTGCTAATTTCTCCTAATGGGTTGAATCATAGAATTTAGAGGTCAACTAATCCGTCTCCCAGTCTTGAAATTGGAAAATTGAGGACCAGAGAAGAAATACAGGATTAGACGCTCCTGTCTTTTCCTTTCTAGTCCAATGTACGGTTTTCCTTTTCCCCTCACCTCATTGTTTGAACTTGGCTATTTTCTCTGTATCTCTTACCTCCAAATTAAATGAACCAGGAGCCACCTCAGGTTTTCATTTCCATCATCCTTTACTTAAACCTAATTACTCTGGAGGTTTTTCCCATTTTTATGGTGATACCCTGGTAGGTAAAACCAAGGATTTGTATATGTATTTAGTACCATCATGCTCTTCCTACAAGGTAGTTAATAGATTCAAATGTTGTGGATTTGAAACTCTTGTCTTTAATATTTCATCTATTCTCTGTGGTTTCTGTTGTTTGAATAACACTGAATCTTAATGTAATTTGTACAGGTATTGCAGGCAATGGGATACCCAACAGGCTTTGATGCAGATATTGAATGTATGAGTTCCGATGAAAAATCAGATAATGAAAGCAAAAATGAAACAGTGTCTTCAAACTCAAGCAATAATACTGGAAATTCTACAACTGAAACCTCCAGTACCTTAGAGGTATATTTATACATAATTTTCCTTAGGAAAAAAAATATTCATTAAAGAAAACTTGAGAGCTATGGAAAAATGTAAATAAAAATCAAAACTATATATAAATGGATATATTCCAAAGGCAGGTATTATTAATACTTTGGTTTATTTTCATCCAGGCTTTTTAAATAACATTTTTATATATTTTTAAGTTTTCACTTGATACTTTTTCCTTTTTTTTAAGAGAGAAGAGAAGGGAGGGAGGGGGAGAGAGACAGAAAGAGAAACATCTATGTGAGAGAGAAATATCGATGTGAGACAGACACATGAATTGGTTGCCTACCACACGCATCCCAACTGGGGAGGGCATTTAACCTGCCACCCAGGTACGTGCCCTTGCCCGGGAATTGAACCCTCAACCCTTTGGTGTGCAGGCTGACACTAATCATTGAGGAACACTGTCCAGAACTCTATAAGTATTTTTATGAGGACATTTTAATGCAGTTTTACATCTTGTTTCCCCCCCTCTTAATTCTAAAAATATCTGTAAAAATCCCTGGCTCTTTTACCTCAACTGTTTGCAGCATTGTCCCGTGTACCAAAAACTTATTGATTCGATCCTGGTCAGGCATAGCCCATGGGGGCATGTACAGGAAACAACTGATTGATGTTTCTCTCATACATCCATGTTTCTCCCCCTTCCCCCCCTCTAAAAAAAATCAGTAAAAACATATCCTCAGGTGAGGACTAAAAAATTATAAAAAAAATCTGTGGCTGTATTTTGTACTACACAACATGTTTAGCATTTCCCTTTTGCTGCATTTCACAAGTATATTAACAATAACTATAGAGCAAAGAAACAGGTCTAGTGGAAGAAATATAGCATTATTTGAAGTTGTGCTAAGCTGAAGCAGTGGGTCATCATTGAGTTGGACCAACTCTGAGAAAGGCATGTAGCTTGGCCTAGTATGATCCTCAGACTCTAGGGAAGTCCTGGCCTATGAGCTTATTACAACAACAGGGACAGAATCCAAGCAATATATTCATAGCATATTTGGGAATTCACAGAGCCCTTGTTTATTGCATTCTACATAAGGAAAATTGGCTTTCAAGTCACAGCAATAGCTTACATTAGCATTTAAAAACGGTCATTTCTAAGAATGCGTATTTGTTAAGGACTAAACTCTTCTTAGTATCTGCTTACTACCAATTGCTAAAGACATGTGTCCAGAGCCTCAAGATGCCCTCAGGCTAGAAGGGCAAAAGGCATGTTTATAACTAATTATACTGTAATGTGATAAAGCTCTGTGATTGCAAAATGAATATAATGATGTAAAATCTCCAAGTAGGAAATGAGTGAAACTTATACACATGTGAAATCAGAGGGAGTAAAATGTGAGCTAGGTTTTAGATGATGTGTAGGATTTTTTAGGTAAGAGATAGAAAGAAGGCATTCTAGGTGAGAGGACTAGTAGGTATAAAGGAGTTGTGAAAGGAAATGCTTAGAAGTGCCAGCCTGATAGGGACTGAAGCCAGAACAAACTACGCTGACTCCTCATGTGATGTTGAGGATAGTAGACATGGTACCTGGCTTCCGAGAGGACCAGTCAGTCATTCACAAGTGGTAGTCACAGGCAGAGCAAGATGTTTTGCTGGCAGTTTTTGAAATTCTAAGAAGAGAAAGAGCTCATTAGGAGGCTCAGACCTTTAAGTTGGGAGGCAATTAGGAAGGAAGAGGCAGGGTGGCTGCACGAAGAGCAGTCACTAATATATGGAGCTTTTGGTAGTGCATACATCACTGCTTTGTTTCAGTATGATGTAATAAGGGGGGTGCGACACAAAGCCCTATTCTTCCTTGAAGTAGGAGTAACTGATTAGAACGCAAATATTTTTATATTTTGACTTATTTTTATAAAAGTGACTTCGGATTTGGGAAGCAGAGAGAGATTACCATAGACTAGTTTTTTAAAAAATGATTACCTTTTAAAGCTGGAGACTGGAAATGTAGATTATAAAAGCTCTTCAAAAAGCCTATTTATTACAAAAGACTCAGAAATGTTTATTATAACTTCTTTAAAAAAGAGTTCAATGTTTCACTTCTACAGCATCAACCACTTACCAAATCAGCGAGAATCTTGCTAACCATTAGGTTTATATACACAATAATTCTGTTGGGCATTCCTTTTTCATCATTCCTTGAGTTACTGTGGTGGAATTAAAGACATGATCTCCAACTTCAAAAAGTCCTCAATCTTTGGGTCTTCCTCAGAATCACAGTTAGAGTATTTTGCGTTTGTTTACTTTTGGTGCTGACTTCACCATTTGAGCTTTCACGCTCTTATGAGAATTACTTTTCTTCCCTTGACTCTTACCTTTTTTAAAGTCAGTTCTTTTCTTTTTTCTTTTTATTATTACTTAAAATATTACAAAGAGTAGTACATATGTCTCTCTTTTTTCCCCTTTAACCTTCCCTCGTCCAACCTTACCTCCCAGTGTCTTGTGTCCATTGGGTATGCTTATATGGATACATAAAAGTCCTTTGGTTGATCTCTAAAGTCAGTTCTTTCTACCACTCGTAGAGTAATTTTTTACAACCCAAATCTAATTATGAATTTGCCCAGATGAAAGTCTTTTAGTCCTTCCACTATCCATGATACAGGCAAAGCCCATGTGCCTGATGCACAGTGATTATGATCTAGCTCCAATAGGGGTGTTTGCAATGAGGTTCTGCCTTATTCTTTTCACCCCTTCATTCAGCCAACTGAACCTCCTGCTGTTTCTTCCATCCGGAATGCCCTTCTCCTTTGTTCCCGCCTTAGGATGGCCTGGCACTTGGTTCCCTTTTATGGGTGGGTTCACATTGTCACTTCCAGGGAAGTTACCCTGATGGCCCTGGAAAGTGATTCCTTCTATTGTGTTTCTATAACTTACATCTCTTCTGTAATATAGAGTGTTTTACAGTGATTACATCTGTCCCTTCCACTGCACTATAGCTCCTTGCGGACAGGGAATGACAACTTTTATTGTTATTTTAAAATTTCAGAATCCATGGTTTATAGCCCTCTGTTTTGTTTTATTTTGTTTTGACTTTAGGTACTCTTAAATCTCTTTAGAGATGCTCTTTAGAGGGCATTTTCTTCCAATCTCCTAAATTGAGTTATTTTTTCCTAATCCTAATGATGAAAAAACAGTGAACACTCATTTGAATCTCAGCAGTTCTAGCCACTTTGTTAGACATTTAGATTATTATTATTAGACCATGAACACCACAAATCAGACCCGAGAGTACTATGTACAGTAGGTCCTTGGGTTATGTCGGAGATTGGATCCTACAGCGTGATGTAAGGCGATTTTCACCGTAAGTTGGAACCCACCTACATAAGCACCTGCGTCACTCACGTGGAGCACATACATAGCAGTAATGAAGTGAAACAGTAAAAAAAAAATTTTTGAGATAACAATTCCTGACCTTTACTTGTGGTAAATAAATAATAAAAACCATAAAGCACATATGTACATACGTCGAAATGATGGAACTTTTTTTTTTTTTTTAATAAATGGGAGATGGTGACGTAACCACAAAACGACATATGTCGAATCCAACATAACCTGAGGACTGCCTGTAATGGCAAGACTACATTACTCTTGAATACTCTTCTATTGGGACAGCCCTGCTTCAAAGACAGGGTGTGCAGATGACTGCCTGACTGGGACGCTTACTGCTTGTAGAGTTTTCACACCTTTGTAGGTACTTGGTCATTTGTATATGGAGGTGCTCATGCACTAGCTCCTGAATGCTTCAAAATACAATTTTGAGCCTCTTTTTCAACAGAGACAGTATAATTGTATAATAAGAAATTTAATACTATGAAATGTTGCTTGCTTGACCCTCCTTTTAGGTAAGAACTCAGGGCCCTATTCTCACAGCAAGTGGCAAAAATCCTGTAATGGAGCTCAATGAGAAAAGAAGAGGCCTGAAGTATGAACTCATCTCGGAGACTGGCGGAAGCCATGACAAGCGCTTTGTGATGGAGGTGTGTACCAGATACAAGCCAGCCTGCTGCCCTCAGACACGCGGGGCACCCTGAACTTACACAGAAAGAAGCTTTAAACAGTCTATTCTGTGGCACTATTTGACTTCTGGTGTTTTCTGTGTTATGATCCATTTGAATTAAAATACATAGAGCAATTGCATGGGCTAACTGCAGAGTGTCATTCTTGATTTTAGGTAGAAGTAGACGGACAGAAATTCAGAGGTGCAGGTCCAAATAAGAAAGTGGCAAAGGCGAGTGCAGCATTAGCTGCCCTGGAGAAGCTGTTTTCTGGACCCAATGCAGCAAATAATAAGAAAAAGAAGATTATCCCTCAGGTATGAGTTGAGCATTAATAACTTTGAAAAATATTACCGGAATTAAATTTCCTTTTCTGCTTTTGTGCCCTGTTAGCCTTTTTAAAAAGTGTTTGTTTTTCTTTGATTTAGCAGTCTTTTCTTTGGGTTAGGTCATTAATAATATAAACATGTCATTGGGTCCCTGTTCCATGGTTGTCCTAAGCAAATTATATGTTGAAAAGAGAATGTTAGCATTATTTGGGGGCTTCAGGTCTCTCTTGATGAGGTGGATGTTGAGGGATTTGGACTTGAATGAGATGTTAGCATTTGTCTGGTTTAGGGAAGCTGCCAAGAGGACTTGAGCTTACTTTCATCAGTCTGCAGATGCTCTTCCATTTCCTTTTCAGTTTTGAATTTTTGCAGCATTTATTTTGGGTTTTCTATTGAAGATGGCACAGTAGAACTTGACCCTGTGTTGCTTCTGTTGAGTGGGAATGCCAGTGCTGCAAAGGCCTGGAATTAACAAGGTATTTGAAAAAGATGGCCTCCTAATCCCATGCTTTTAGATAATAGATTCTTCTAACCATTTTTTTTAATGCATTCAAAAATACTTTCTAGACATATACCATGTAGATGGTTGTGAGGGAAACAGATACAGAAATAAATATAAGACACATTCTCTCCTTCATGGAGAGTACTTGTGTAATAATATCCAAATATATTATGTGATATAAAAAAGCAGTTAAAATAATTACATTAATAGAAGGAAGCTTGGGTTATTTAAAATTATGTGTTAACCAGTTTCTTTTACATATGCTAAGTCTATTATAGGAGGGTAGAATTGATCTTATTTAATCAATAAGGAAACAGGGCACTAAGAAATTAAGATACTCTGTGTAGCAAGATGTAGAAGTTCCCTTTAAAACCAGGGTTTCCTGACATGGGCATTGTACTGTTGCATATTATATCTAAAAAACTTGTATTGTGTTCAACTTATTTTATTTACTATAATAAATTGCTTAAATTTTAGGATTCAAAATATAAACAAGTAACACTAAGTTTTACTGAGATTAAATTTAAAAAATAACGTTTAAATTACAGAGGAAGATGTGTAGAGAGAATAAGTGGATTTTCTTTTCCTAAATCTTCTAGAATATGTTCTAAATTAGGAAAAAGATAATTGTTACCTTGTTTGTTTTGGTGTCTTTTTCCTATGAGTTAATCTTGTAATTGGCCAGTTCATTTTTGTGCTTTAAAGCTTACTTGCAGAGACTTTTTAGGTAAGTTTAGTTTTATTAGGAATGAGCTTAATTTGTGTGAAGTCACTCTGTTATTGCCAGATTGTTGCTTCCTGACTACTTTTCAATAAGCTGTGTTAAAAAACAAAAAGAGTTTGCTTGAAGTTCACTCATTTTTAGAAATTTTCCATACTAGAAGCTATAAACCTCCTGCGTTCAGTGTGCTTGACAGCCAAGAAGCAGTCTTTTGGATGTGTGAGGTGATTTTTTTTTTCCAGCCAAAAAGAAAAATGGCAGTTCTCTGTGCATGATATATTCATCCTTGAAACTCCCTCTGCCCAGTTATACCAGCAGAGAGGCTGACCTAAGAGGAGCAGAGGATGGTGGTATTTCCATGTGAGATAAATACATGTGTGCTCTGAAATACTGTTGGCTTTATCATGCAGTGAGCTTTGAGGCTCTGTCCCCTTCCTCCTTCCTTGTTTGTAGTAGGGAATATTAGTAGTTTCTAGCTTGAGTTTTTGTTGCATTATTTCACTACAAAATAAGTATAATATTTGATTTAAAACTAGATATCCTTTTATTTTTTTTAAATTTTAGTTTTGGAAAGGGATATTTTAGTGACCCGTGTTTGCTGTTACTCCTTGATTTAGTCAACTTCTCAGAGTTTTATATCTATACTAGGGGCCCGGTGCACAAAAATTTGTGCACTCGGGATGGAGGGAGTCCCTCAGCCCGGCCTATGCCCTCTCACAGTCTGGGACCCCTCAGTGGATGTCCTATGATGGCCCCAGTCTGCCAGGTGCCTTTTGTGTGTGTGTGTGTGTGTGGCCACTGGGGACCTGCCCTCAGCCGCATCTGAGGCTCGGAGCAGTCCTCCTGTGTGTGTCTACCTGCTGGGGACCGCAGTCTGCCAGGCGCCTTTTGTGTGTGTGTGTGTGGCCACTGGGGACCTGCCCCCAGCCGCATCTGAGGCTCGGAGCAGTCCTCCTGTGTGTGTCTACCTGCTGGGGACCTGCCACCAGGCACACCGTGGAGGCTTGGAGCAGGCACCCCCTCTATGTTGATCTCTCAGACTCTTGCCCTCCCCTGCATGTTGTTCTCTTTTTTGAGCGTGGCCAGGGCTGGATGCTGCCTGCCTCCCAAGCTTGCCTACTGCCCATCTTCCTCCAGCCACCAGAAAGCAGGGAAAACCCCGCCTCGTGGTCAGGCCAGCCTTTTCCTGCTCCCTGATCCCTGGAAGGGACCTGGGAAGCCACCAAGCAGGCCGCCAACTCTTTCCCACTCACCCGTCCCCTGCTGCCTTCCTTTCC
>PVJC01052661.1:0-11036 GCA_004026665.1 Murina feae
TATATATATAATAAACAGCACCAGGGAAGCCAAATTATAAATTGCATTTCCCATCAATCAAGCTGGGTGTTGCACCAGGGTCAAGGTTGAGTCTGCCCAAAGGTTGCCCACTGCTGGTGCTCAATGCACATCTATACTAATAAAAGCATAATATGCTAATTAGACCGGACAGCCGAACGACCTTCCGGACATCCTTCTGGACGACCTTCCAGATGAAGCCGGGGCTGCGAGGGCCGAGCCCCTTGCATGAATTTCGTGCATCGGGCCTCTAGGGGTTTATAATAGGTACAGAGAGGACACTTGGATTCTGTCTTTGTAAACTTTCAAATAACCTAAAAGTATTGCCCGGCCTGAGTGACTCAGTGATTGTCCGCCTATGAACCAGGAGGTCACAGTTCGATTCCCGGGCAGGGAACATACCCAGGTTGTGGGCTCCATCCCCAGTGTGGGATATGCAGGAGGCAGCTGATTAGTGATTCTTTCTCATCACGGATGTTTCTTTTTCACTCTCCCTTCCTGAGATCAATAAAATTACATTTAAAAAAAAAAAAATGAAAGCACCACATATCCTCATCCCCGTGAGAATCCTGAGTATCAGGTTAGCACACGGCATTTTAAGACGTGACTGCAGGAGGGGGAAAGAGAAAGACGCTGCGATACGGTTCCTGTCATGTAAGTGGCAGACAGCACCACGTAGGCCCAATCGCACCTCTTGAGGGTTCATGGCACATTTTCCACCTGCCAACTTGTAGGCGCAGAGAGGTTCCGCTGAAACGTCAATTATTCTGCAGGATGAAAGAAGTGCTATGTTTTGATGTCGCCCTTCAGGATCTATTATACTCGACGCCTTTGAAGGCGGAACAGGCCAAGTCATGAAAGGGAGAAGGGGAGGTGGGAAACAGTGGCAATGCAGCTGGGACATACGTAACGCTCTGCCGCCAGCGTTCTGCGTGGAGAAGCCTGCTTTCCGGGCGGCGGGGGGTGTGACTGTGAAAAGATCACACGGTTGTCAGTACCTGGGTAGGATTCTGAGCACTGTTAGCCGAGCGAGACAGATTTAGGGCAGCAAACAAAGTTCCAGGAACGGAATTTTAGACAAGTCTGACATTTTTTTTTTTTTTTAAATATTCTTCCTACCAAGTAAACCTTCTTGGTGCCCCCTTTCCAGAGAAAACACTATAGAGTTAAAATATTTAAAGATATATGCCTGACTGGTGTGGCTCAATGGTTGAGCGTTAACCTATCAACCAGGTCACAGTTCGATTCCCGAAAAGGACACTCGCCCGGGTTGAGGGCCCAATCCCCAGTGGGAGGGATGCAGGGGGTGGCCAATTGATGCCTCTCTCTCATCACTGATGTTTCTCTCCCTTCCACTCTGAAATCAATAAAAAAATACATTTAAAAAAATCTTATCAGGAAAGCAACCATTTCAATGATTATTTTCCTGTAAATAGCCTTTCACAATAAGTGTATTTTTATTTATAGTCTAGATTTTTATTTTTAGAATCCCGCATAAAAGCCCCTTAATATGTGGCAGAACTTATAAACTAGTTTGTAACTTTCCAAAGGTGTATACGGGAGCCCTGCAGAATCTCCCCTGGGTCTAACTTCTCTGCCATCTCAGGGTCGCCCCACACCCCTTACTATTGAGGCAGTGGAGTTTGCTGAAATTTGTTATGAACATGGAGAATAACCTCTGAGGGGAAATTACTCTCTTGGGGGAAGAAAGAGAGCATTAAGAGGATCATTGAGTTAGAATGTGTTCAAAAGTTCACTCGACAATATTATCTAATCATAGCTCTTCAGGGAGCTGAAGGCTGCTTTCAATTCGATTTGGGGAAGCACATCAAACCAAACCATTTTCATCTGAGACACTTGCATACAAAGAAAAACACACGAGACAGAGGGTCCTTCATTTGGGGGCAGGATATATTCCTTAATTTGGGGGCAGGGGGAAGGCCTTCCAGCTCCAAAGCTCGATCACAACACTTCCAGAGAGTTCTGCGGTCCCCCCCACGCGGGACAGGACAGGATGTGAGGGCCTGTGTGGCCTGGCTGGGCGCCCCTGTCCCTCCGCGGCTCAGACAGCGAGGGACACGCAGGCAGCTGCGGTGTCGGGCTGGCAACCCTCCTGAGGCTCTTGAGTGTTTATCAACTGAGTAGGTCAAAAGTCTGCAGACACTGGGTGGAGCAGCAGTAAGCCACAAAACTAACGGTGTTCCTCCTGGAAGCGGAAAGAAGGGAGAGAGGGACGCGGTGAGTTCAAGACGAAAGCGCGGATCCTTTCCGTCACAGACGGTCTCGTTCTTTGTTAAAATAAAGGATTAGGTATGGTCAACACGGCCCGCAGCAGAACTGTCCACTTCCTCTTAACACGACCCCCCAGCATCGGGTGGGCTGTGTGGGTGCTCCTTTTATGAGCAGCGTTCAGATGACATCATACCCCCACGCCCCACCCCTGTTAACAGCAAATGAGAAGCAAGCGCTCTTCATGCTATGGTCTGAAGTCTGCTTACTAGAATCAACCGTGGGAGGACAGAATCTCAAACGTTATAAAAATCATGAAGCCCAGCCCGGCTGGCGTGGCTCAGTGGTTAGCACCGACCTATGAACCAGGGTTGAATCCTGGTCTGGGCACGGTAGTGTGCTCAATCCCCGGGAAGGGGTGAGTAGGAGGCATTTGATCAATGATTTTCTCTCCTCATTGATGTTTCTATCTCTCTCTCCCTCCCTGAAATTAATTAAAAAAATTTTTTTAGATCTTGTAACCAATTTAACTAGCACACACACACACACACACACACACACACACACACCAGAGAGCTTAAAACACAGAATCTTAAAGAATTTACCCTACAAACGTACTCACAGAGATCGGTTGTGGAGGGAATTTAAGAATCTGAATAATAGAGTTTGAACGTCCTTTTCCCAGCAGAGGCAGTCCTAACGGGAAATTTATCACACTAGACACACTTACTGGGGGAGGGGGGAGCTTTAAAACCAGTAACCTGAGTTTTCACCGGGAAGTTGGAGAATAAAGAGCCATTTGAGTCTAAAGCGAGTGAAAAACCACAGCGCATGTTCTCCGCCTGTGATGGAAGCAAACGAGAAACCAGCGACAGGGAGACCAGCGGAAAGACCCCGCACGTGACCGTCAAACACCACGGTTCTCTGCCCTTTTCCAACCCGCCGGTCAGATGAGCACGTTCCCGGGGCTTCCAGGGGCCGTCTCAAAGGAGAAAACCTCACATGAACCGAAGGGAAGCGGAAACTCCAACAAATCAGAAACATCTGCCATCCAGTGGGAATTATTCCGGGGCCGGGAGGCGGGTTGTTCCATGTTTGAAAGCCCATGTTACCCACCGTATCAACAGGTGAACAAAGGAAAGTGTGTGGTAGCCGTGGACTCGAAGAAGAGCATTTGAAAAAAATACAGCATCTACGCACGCTAGCTAGAAACAGAGGGGACCTTTTCCCATTCATAAACATCATCTACACAAAGGACCTGCTGATACTGTGCTTGACAGTGATATCTATGCTCACCTTAGTCAACACAGTACTGGAAGTTCTAACCACTGTAATAAAGCAAGAAAAATAAAAGCCAAGCCGACGAAAGAGGAAGAAATAAAACTATTCCCAATTTCAGATGGCATGACTGTCTACATCAGTGGTTCTCAACCTTCTGGCCCTTTAAATTCAGTTCCTCATGTTGTGACCATAAGATTATTTTCGTTGCTACTTCATCACTATCATGTTGCTACTGTTATGAATCGTATTGTAAATATCTGATATGCAGGATGGTCTTAGGCAACCCCTGTGAAAGGGTTGTTCGACCGCCCAAGGGGTCGCGACCCCCAGGTTGAGAACCGCTGGTCTACACAGACAATGCCAAGGCATCTACAAAAACACTCCTAGCCTCTCAAGCTAATTCAGCATGGTTTCAAGCACGCAAGATCAAAATTTAAAAAAACAACAACCACCACATTTTCACATACTAACAATGAACGCACAGCAATTGAAATTAAAAACTCTAATTTATAGTCACACGAAGAAAGCGAAATACTTGGGTATCGACTTATTGTTTAAGGACCTGCTTAAACTCAAAGTCCTAAAGTCCTGAGCAGAAGAATCCAAACTTGTAGAGATGTGGGGTTTTACTCACGGAGGCATAATGCTCTTTGAGGATCTTCATTAACTCCTTATAATGCACGCTCACGGGGGGCGGGGGGCAACCTGGAGGAGTCGTGTCTGTGCTACAAAGAAACCCCCATCCGTGTGCTATTTAGTGCTGGGAGCCTCATCTAGTAACACACTGCACGTGCCTGCTGCTTTAATGACCCAGGCGGTCACCGTGTGCCAACAGGTCTACTGCCTCAAGGAGGGATGTGTGTCGGGTAGGTCCTCCAAACGCCAGGACCCTGGCACTGGAGAGGGGACCGCTTTAGGGGAGACCCTTGGAGCTAAGCGATGGAAGGAGATGCCGGTAAACCCTACAGAGAACATCAGACGTGACATTTGTTGCTACAGAATCCGAGCGTGTTTATAGGAAGGCAGAAGAAAGAGCATTTCGGCTCGCTTCTGAAATGCAGAAATGCCACCGTGCTAAAAACACACAGACAGACAAAACAAGTCACAGTGTTGTGTTGTGATGTGGGCGCCTGCCGGAGCCCACGAAAATCATGGCATTTTCACTGCAAATGTGCTTCCTGATCAGAAACAAAAAGCACATCTTTGACTGAGACGGGGATTCAAGCCAGAAGAAAATTAATCGTTATTAGACAGAGCTGATCAGATAAAAGCGCCAGCCTGTGGACTGAGGGGAGAACCCCTCTAATGACATATCGTATCTGCTCGTTACATGGATGTCAGCTGGCTCTCATGGGAAGATTCCGTGTGCGGGGCCTTCCCTCACAGCCCCCAGAAGGAACCCGTCCTGCCAACACCTTGATTTCTGACCTCTAGCCTTCAGAGCTGTGAGACCAGAGATTTCTGTTGTTTCAGCCACCGTTTTGTGGTGTTTTGTTGCGATGTCGCTAGCAAACTAATTAATACACTGCCCTTGAAAAACTTCCGGTAGCCTGATTTCAGATTGGGAAATACAGAACTTGTGAGAATCATACACGCCTGGGAAAAGCCAGATATGTTGTGATGCTGATCAAGAATCCTCTAAGTTGATGTCTTTTGTTTTAATAAATGAACAGTAAGTTTTGAGAATGAAAATCTGCTATCCCTGTAAGGATCAAAAGTTACCAATATGCCACTCATTCTACTCTGCTATAGATACTCAAAGGTTTGGGTATTTATCACTTATGTGAAATTACAGTCATGTCCTTTTACTTCACGCTGCACTAATTTAGGTTAGAACTAACACTTGTAAGGGATGTGGTATTTTAGAAGAATATTCAGTATGCTCTTTCACAATAATGCCAGATGTCCATATTAATGTAGATTTTGGCTGAAACAATACATGATTTTAGGACAAGCCATGCAATCAGACCTAAATATATTAAGAAACTTAAAAAATAAGATTAGCAAGACCTTTTCAAGTTTATGACATTAAAAATATTGATTTTACTTTGAGCAATAAGGTCCTGAGATTCAAGTATTTGGTTTTCAGTTACCAAAAAAAGTACTTTAAAGGCTATGGTGGAAACCGAAGTCAATGCTTTTAATACAATCTCCATAGCAACATGGGGAGGAGCAAAGGCTGGTGGACCGAATGAAAACCGCAAGCTCTCGATTTCAGACCTAGCATTACCTCGCCACAGAAAGCCATGTTTACAGCGTGGCGTATTATCTCCGCTGTAAACACAGGCACTATGGCTTCGCTCAACCAGAGGGCACTGTCTCACTCCTATGTACTTGATACACACATTTCATTAAGTGAATACTATTAAATTTATGTTCTGAAACAACGTAAGATTGTTCATACTGAATTTCTATAATAAGCAGAAGTAAATGGACTTTGCAAATACGAAATAAGTTTCCCAAATTTCATGTAAAGACAGCACAAAAATGACTTCATTGGAGGGGCCTTCTTTACTTTCACCAATTAATTAGCATGACAAAGGAAAACCTATCTTTTTTCAAATAGGTATTTAGAATTCTACCAGCTACTAACAGTGCATCCTGAGCATACTGAATTGTTTTCATTTTCATGTTTTTGGTAAGAAAATACCATCTATAGGAAACTGCAATAACAAGCATTGGAATTTTACTACAGTGGAATGAATCAGTTGATTTTCCTAGTATGATCTTACTCATATAAAGATACTGATATTAGTATTTGCTTATATACACTATTTTTTAAAAAGTCTCAGACTAGGTTTGAGTGGTGAACACACAACGCAAAATATAGATGGTATATGATAGACTGTACTTCAAACTTACATAACCTTATCAGCCAATGTCACCCTATTAAATTTAATTTTGAAAAAGTCTCTGAGCTACAGAAATAAATAATGTTTACTTAGTCTTGATTACATATCAGGCACCATCCTGGGCTCCTGACATGAATCCTCTCACTTAAACCTCACAAGGACTTTATTAAAAGATATTATGATGCTCATTTTATTGATGAAAAGGTGAAACTCAGGGAAGTTAAGTACTTTGCCCAAGGTCCCCCAGCGGAGAGGTCAGGGCTGCAGGCTCGATCCCCAGCATGGGGCATGCCCAGGTAGCGGGCTCGATCCCCAGTGTGGGGCATGCCCAGGTAGCGGGCTCGATCCCCAGTGTGGGGCGTGCAGGAGGCAGCTGATCAATGATTCTCTCTCATCATTGATGTTTCTCTCTCCTTCTCCCTTTCCCTTCCTCTCTGAAATCAGTAACAAATAAAAAAAAAAAGAAATGATTACAAAGGAAACACCTCTAGGCATGGAACAGAGGTAACAAGTGATCTTGAAAATTTACTAACCCAAAACACCACACTGGATAAATAAGTAAGGTATTATAGCACTTTTTTTCCTAACTTTGAAAAATGCAAACTTAGAAAATCTTAAATTTAGAAAAATCTATATGCTATGGTTGTGTTAATGGGGGAATTTTTTATTTGATGTTCTATTTTTAATTGTCTGGTATTCTTTTTTAAACTACCAGTATGGCGTTTTTTACTTAGTGAACATTTTTAGCAAATTCAAGGCATTGTGCCAAAAAACAGAGAGTGGCAAGAGAATGCCATTTGGAAGGGTTAGAAATTCAAAACACTCACACTCACACACACACACACACACACACACACATACACTGGTCAGCTACACACTTTCAGTTAGCAACCCCATTAAATAGAAGGGCTGGGCTGGTTCCATTATATAATAACTATCTGGTTCTCGCAATTCCTTATTGCCTGAAGACTATTTTGAACAGGGGAAGAGCTGAAAAACAGGCCTGCAAAGCATGAGCTACTCTCAATAATATATGCAATAAAACCGTTCTGTATAGGAGCAAAACTGTTTTCTTGTGCTGCTAAAAATGTGCACGTTTCATTTAGCAGTATCTATGCCCCATATAGCTGCTGACTTCACAATACTTTCATGCGAGGCACCCACCCCTCCCTCATCCCCCACCCACGCCCGGGTGTACACCCTGGTGCCCGCGTGGGCATGATTACCCCTGGTGCAGCCCTGCCATCGGCGTCTCTCTCAAGGGAAAGAGCTTGGGGTAGACGATTGTAAACATGGGCTCGCTACACCGGTGGCAGTGCCCCAGGGGGCAGTGCAGCAGCTCCAGGAGACTTCTGGGTAATGAGACGGGAGACAGGAAGTTCAGATCTGGAACATAAGAGAAAATCATGCATGAATAAAAAAAAAAGAATCAGAGTTCTTTATAGTATCAGGCTTTCAAATACAGTTTTCTTTGTTACCAAGTCAGTTCAGTTGGTTAAAAGTACTGCACGTTGGAAATTCTTTTATCTGTCAGGCATGGAATAAAAACTGAACATTATTTAGAAATGAGGATGCGTTTACATTTTTGATCCTAAGAGGAAACCCACATCTACTCTTTTAGGAGCACTCAGAAGTGGTCCTGAGGAAGAGGCAAGGAAAGAATAAGAGCAAGTATTCTTTAAGAAGGAAGCTCAGAGAGGCGTAATTTTACCAGAGGGTGTGTCAACTTCTGTAAGAGACAGAGAATAAAAAAGGAGCTGGATGAGAGGTGAAAATGGGCTTTCATTAAGTTCTTCCTAAATCTACCGGGCATTTAGAATCGATCAAGTTAAACCATATTTACTGAAAAGAATAAAAAAAGAGAAAATAAAAATTCAAAGGGAATGAAAAGTAATGAAATCACGCTTGTATCTAAAAAAAAAAAACTGCCCCTAGCTGTTTGGCTCAGGGGATAGAGCGTCAGCCTGCGGACTGAAGGGTCCCAGGTTCGATTCTGTCCAAGGCCACGTGCCTGGGTTGCGGGCTCGATCCCCAGTGGGGGGCCATGCAGGAGGCAGCCGATCCATGATTCGCTCTCATCACTGATGTTACTCTCTCTCTCTCTCCCCCCCTCTCCCTTCCTCTCTGAAATCAACAAAAATATGTTAAAATAAAAATAAAATTAAAAAACTGGATTAAACTGTAAATTTTACTTCAGTGTGTTTTTCCACAATAATAATAATAATAATAATAATAATAATAATAAAGAACAGCGAGACAGACGGCATGAAACACAGCCCCCCAGGTCCCTGGACAGGAAGGGCGGGCCCTGTACCTTTGCGTGCGCTGTGGGAGATGTGATGCAGGCTCCTCATGGCCAGCTCTTGCAGGGGCAGGATGTGGTCCTTCTCCGTCCCGATGGCCTTCACCTCGGCGGGGAGGAAGACGGTGAGGGGCCCAGATGAAAAGGACAGAAGCTTCCCCTCGGACACCTGCACAGGAGCCCCACAGCTGCGGAGAGACAGCATTCACGGCCGGGTGAGCAACGAGAGAAGGGGACACGAGCCAGCAAAGAAGCGTTCGTCAAAACAGACACTGAACATCTGCACGGCCAGGGTGCTCTCCCGGGCTCCTCAGTAAACCTGGCCCAGCCCGGCCGGTGTGGCTCAGCGGTGAGCGTCAATCCAGGAACCAGGAGGTCACAGCTTTGATTCTCGGTCGGGGCACGCGCCCCGGTAGCTGGCTCCATCCCCAGTGTGGGGCGTGCAGGAGGCAGCCGATCCATGATTCTCATCACTGACGTTTCTCTCTCTCTCTCTCCTGTTCCTTCCTCTCTGAAATCAATAAAAAATAAATTTTAAAAAAGAACCAAACTTAAAAAATAAAATAAATAAGTAAAGCCTGGTGCAGAAATCTACGTTTGCCAGCTGAAACTCAGCTAAACCATTCATGGCTGAGGCCCCGTCCCTTCCAGGGAGGACAGACTTTGAAGGAACTTTCCTTCCTAGGATCCACACGGTATGTTTGGGGAGCTCTATGTATCCTCATTTTATGACCCTCTTCACGCTTATGTTTACTGAAACTTTCAAAATTAAAAGGGGGGAGAAAAAAAAAAGGACGCGCTGTGAAGTCCCCGGACCGTGGTTTAATAGAACTTTTGGGCGTGGAAAAATACCCTGCAAAGCAAACAGACTTTTAAGAGCAGAAGAC
Source organism: Murina feae (assembly GCA_004026665.1). Lineage (NCBI taxonomy): Eukaryota > Metazoa > Chordata > Mammalia > Chiroptera > Vespertilionidae > Murina > Murina feae. Next base: position 9,570 of record PVJC01052661.1, read on the forward strand.
GCCTTTATTGGAGCCTTTCATAAACTTGCAGTGAAAATATTCTTGGCCAAACCTACTGGATAAGCCAGGCCACAACCTCCGCCCTGCAGCCATCATAACCAGGAGGCACAGAAGGCCTTGTTCCTGCAGGGGTGACCCAAACTCGGGAGTCTGACCTCGCTCCACCTCCTGCCTGCACCACTGGGTTACCCGAAAGTCTTCACACGTCCCTCCTCTGACGAAGGGACAGACCTTGGCTCTTCCGACATAACCCGGGACACACTCTCCAACCTCCGCGGGAAGCGGGCCGCGAGGGAGGGCACACAGGCTCGTGGCTCCTCAGGACGGCCCCTCGCTGGCCCATTCCTTCCCCTAGAAAATGTTCCCGGAGAACCTGCTCTTCGTCAGTCTGCCGAGATACTTAAACAGACAGACAGCCCAGCTGGTGTGGCTCAGTGGTTGAGCATCAACCTACGAACCAGGAGGTCAGGGTTCAATTCCTGGTCAAGGGCACAGGCCCGGTTGCGGGCTCGATCCCCAGTAGGGGGCATGCAGGAGGCAGCCGATCGATGTTTGTCTCTCATCACTGATGTTTCTCTCTCTCTCTCTCTCTCTCTCTCTCTCTCTCTCTCTCTCTCTCCTTGTCTGAAATCAATAAAAATGTATTTTTTAAAAAAGAGAACAAACTAACAAGATGACCCCCTTTCCTTGGAAAATGAAATGATTACAATTATTCTAACGTTAGTCAGAGAAGACGGAGTGACTGACCCTGTCTAAGGAATTAAGGAAGATTTTAAGATTTTTCAGAGGAGAGAACATGTGACCTAGAATTCAGCTGATTTCACCCGTCCCATTTCTCCACTCAGCTGAAGAAAAAGAGCTCAGAGGCCGCCCTGGGACCCTCTAACAGGCAAAACCCACATTTCAAAGGGAACGGCTACTCTACATGCGAACATTATAGTGTAGTTTTCATACAGGAATGTCTCTTGTGAGTTCAATAAAATTCACTACAGAATAGATATTTTTTCTAAAGAGCAAAGCAACTGGAATAGTCCGACACGTTTCAAACAAACTGGAGGACAAATACCACTCGGTTTTAAGACTTACTGTAAAACCCTGGTAATCAAGACAACGTGTTACTGGTGTCAAAACGGACAAAGAGATTAACGGGGCAGACAGAGGAGCCAGAAATAGGTCCGGACCTATATGGACAACTGATTTTCAATGAAGGCACAAAGGCAATACAGTAGAGAAAGAACAGGGTTTTAAACAAAGGGTGTCAGAACAACTGTATACCCATATGCAAAAAAAACCCAACAAAAAAAACTTCAACTGTAGCTTGTATCATACAAACACTAACTGAAATAAATCAGAGACCTACATGCAAACCCTTACAAATCTCAGAAGACAGTATGTTAGTGTTTTTGTTGGTTATCAAGCTATTACCCTTATGAACCACTTGTGAAGATGAGGAAATGATTTTACTTT
>PVJC01052662.1:0-11070 GCA_004026665.1 Murina feae
TGGCAAGATCAGTCGTGGCGGGATGGTGGAATAGGTGAGCAGGGGCACCAGACCAAGGTGGGGTGCTGGTCACTGTCATCAGGGTGAGCCTCTGGTGGTTACTAAAAATTCTTTGATCCTGCACACCACGGTCCCGCCTGGCGCTTGCACCTGCTGCTGGCGCTGGCCCCACTTGCACCTGCTGTCTGTGTCCAATGTCAGCCTCAATTACTCAGCATCGTCAGCAGGTGCAAGCAGTGGCTGGTGGCCCTAATTGCCCCTCAGGGCTTCTCCACCTCCCCCTGCTCCTGAGGGGAGATTGGGGCCGGCAGCCGCCTCTTGCACCTGCTGCCAGCAACAGCCCTGCTCACACACACTGCCAGCACTGGCTCTGCTCACACCTGCAGGTGGTGCTGGAGCCACCACTTGCACCTGCTGATGACACCGGCTCCACTTGTACCCACTGCTGGCGAAGGCCACAATTGCTCCACACCTTCAGTGAGTGCAAGTGGAGTTAGCGCCATCAGCACATGGGGGCAGTGGAAGCGGGGCTGCCACCAGACAGGGGACCAGGGGCCACAGTGGGAGGGGCCTGGCCGGGGGTATGGAGGATGGGCTGAGACCTGCCCCTGGGCCTATCGCAGCCTCACAGCCCACGTTCAAGGTGCTCAAATTCTTGCACTGGGCCCCTAGTGTAATATAATGAGTCTTAAAAATGTTATAGTGATATAGAAAAGTCAACTTTTAGTTTTGTGTTTGTTTTTTAAAAAAGAATCAGTTCCCTAGTAGAGGGTGTGTAGGAGACAGTCCATCAATGATTCTCATCATTAATGTTTCTATCTCTGTCTCCCTTCCTTTCTGAAATCAATAAAAATATGTTATTTTTTAAAAAGGATCAGTAACCTTACTTAAGTAATACACTCTACAGGTCAATAGCAATATGAATTTCAACAATATCTAGGTTGTTTGAAAATAGGTTTAGGAAAGGTGGCTTCATAAAATCATCACTGCAGTGTGAACTTTTGATGGACTATATTAATATCAGGGAAAATATCTAAGAAGATAAAAATATTGTAAAAGTTGCTTCTATGACAAACTTTATTCAATATTACCATTATTGTAGATTTGTTGTGAATATTTCTCACAATTCTATTCCTTATATGCCTTAATAGAAATGTGCCCACAACAAAGAGCAGACACTTTTATGACAATGTGACCTTAAGCAAAGAACAGATGTAGATCATGAGTAACTTAAATGTTCCAAGACACACATTCCATATTCCACAGAAATACATTTCCAAACACAGATGTTTCCTGCTCACTCTACTTTTATTAATAATCCATTTCTAACCCATCCATTCACCCCTCAAACCAAGAATATAAAGAAAACAATTCATATTACCCCAAGGAGAAGTGTCATTGCTCTATGAAAAAAAAAAAAAAAACACCAAAAGAATGCAAAATACCATTCTATTATCAAATACAGAGTTTTCTGGGGGAAAAAAAGCTTTGGGTTTATGAAAGCATAATGATGAAGGGGAAATTAAATTGCAGTCTTATAAAGTTTAAACAAGATTTTAAAAAGTATAAAAGACCAATACATTGATGTTTACTTATTTGTTTTAGTTTGGAAGAGGAGGTGATAGAGTTCACAGAACAATTTTTACAGTTATATTTTTCCTTTGTTAGCAATGAATTCTTACATGAATTCTTACATGAATTCTTGAATAGATTGAAAGCTTGTAAAAGATTCCAATAAAAATTTTTCTTTTGAGCATTTCTTTGGTGAAAAAAATGGATTGGTATATGAGATATTCCTTTAGCAAAAAAAAAAAAAAATGATGAGAACTAAGCTGGTCAGACAAATGACCCTGTTTTTTCTTTTGGAGAAGGAAATTGGTTAGGAGGTACTGTGACATCAAGAGAAGAAATATTATGGCTCAACCAAAAGAGGGAAAAAAATCAATGATTTTAAAAATATAATCAATACATTGCAAAGGAAAATAAAGTTACTATTAAATTTGATATAAATATCTTATGAGAAGAATATGCTGAATATTGCTAGCTTCTCCAAGGAGAAGAGAGTTTCTATTACATGGGTTTTAAACAAGTCTGTTATGTTCAGGTTCTTTTAGGTAATTGCACAGAGTACTATGCAGCCATGAAAATACTTCAGATGTTAGTTTTTTAATGATGTTTTGCTTGAAGTATTCTATAGTAGATATAGGGTGTGCAAAAGAGGGAGGAGGGAAGTAAAATCAATTAGACTAACAGTCTGATTAAGACTAATCACAACTAATTTCATCACACTCCTTTTTCCATGTTCATTAATTCAGCACAAGAAGCCCAAGACTCAGGGGTCTCTTATCATGGGTGACCAAGTTATGTAAGTACATGTCTGCACTTCATGTAAGCTATGGAGTCACTTCCCCAAGGACATACCTAATTTTAAATTGTCATAATTGAGCCAGCTATTTTTTTAAAGACAAAGCAGGGAAAATTACTGCCTACCCTCTTTCTTGCCCACCCTACCCAAATCTTACAAGGGGAAGATGAAAAGCCATCTTCTGATCCAGTCTCCTGAAGTGATCTCTTTCTGATTGACTGCTCATGGCTGTTTCTCCCTCTTGTTTTTATCACTGATTTCTACTTTGATTCTCATTTTTGTAAAGTATATTTCACAATAGATCAGACTAAACTTTCTGGGATGCAGGGCCATATGAGACCCATATTTTTCACCTTTAGCACTACATGGCATAGTGTACCGATAATGGCTAAGAATTCCACAAAGGATCATTGAGATAACATAACTTGGATATTAGAGTTATTTATGTAAGAAAGAAAAATCTAATCTAATAAAAGAGTAATATGCAAATTGACCATCACTCTGAGACACCTAAGCCATGCCCACCAGCCAAGCCACACCTGCCAGCCAATCAGAGTGGCTGTATGAAAATTAACCCAGCCAAGATAGAGGCTGGCAGCCATGGAGCTAGAGTAAACAGGAGGCTTCCATTGCAACTGCCTGACTAGGCTGGTGGGCCTCTGCTCAAGGTAACAAAGTTTCAAATATAGAAGATAAATAAACCCAGAAACCTGATTCCAGCCAGCCTTGCTGGGACATTGGGTCAATGGGAGCTGTGGGCAGCCTGAAAACAGCCCTCAGCCCCTCACCCAGGCTGGCCACACCCCATGGGGTGAGGGTCCTCACTGGGGGGGCTTGGCCAGCCTACAAACAGCCATCAACCCCTCACACAGGCTGGCCAGGCATGCCAGCAGGTGGACATCCCCTGAGGGGTCCCAGACTGCGAGAGGGCACAGGCTGGGCTGAGGGATCTCCCTGAGTGCACAAATTTTTGTGCACCAGGCCTCTAGAATAATAAAAACAGAAAAGTAAAAAGCCAGAAAACTAAAGAGAAGGAAATGTTCCCTTAAAAGGAAATTTAGCAGGCATGCTCCCACTAAAGTGCTACTTAAAAAACCCATTTCCTGGACTTTATAGCTCAAACTTGATTATCATTATTAATTAGCAAGATCCCCGAGCCACTTCAGCACTGGTTGTTCAGCTGCCCCGTTCACATATACTTGGAGCAATTGTCAGATTAAACAGAGGACTTGGTAATATTACCAGAGTCGCAGAAGAAATTTTTACAAATAATGAAAAATGTGACTATTGTCCCCACACACAGTGAGTGAGCAGTTGAGTAAGTTGAAGTCACAAAGTTAAAAAGGAATGGTAACAGGCAACTTAGGATTTTTCTGTGGGTATATCCTCCAAGTTTCCTCATAAATAATTCCAGCCAAAGTTAGTACATTAAAGAGAGAAGCAAAATTTCTCACATGCTGATGGAACCTCAGGGAGGCAGAAGCAAATTTAATATTTTAGTATAGTATATATTTGTATACTTATATAAATTGAATTTATATAACATTTAACTATATATCAAAATAGTTAATATATATATTTTATAATGTAAGCAAGAAAAGAAATCTATTAATTATCTCTTCATCTGGGTCTTAATTGTACTTTTTTAAAATATGTTTTTATTGATTTTAGGGAGAGAAGAAGGGCGAGGGAGAAACATTGATGGCTGCCTCTTGCATGCCCCCTACTGAGGATCGAGCCCCCAACCCAGTGACCTCTTGATGCATGGGACAATGCTCAACCAACTGAGCCACACCAGTCAGGGCTAATTATACTTTTACTAGAGGCTCAAAGCATTAAATTCGTGCAAGAGTAGGCCTCCCTTCTCCCACTGCTGGCACTGGCTTCCCTCTAGCACCTTGGACCTGGGCTTCCCACCAGCCTTTGGCAGGCACCGGGACCCAGGCTTCCTTCGCAGCCCCGGCTTCCTCTGGAAGGTCATCTGGAAGGACGTCCCATCTAATTAGCATATTATGCTTTTAATATTATAGAGAAGCCTGCATTAGATACTATTTACATTGTGTTGTAACTTGCTCACATTTAGCATCCCTGCATATATGTATTTAAGTTTCCCCAGAAAAAAAGTTATAGTCAAGGACACTACCTTAGAAATTAGTCCTACATTCAAAACCAGTCTCTACCCTTTCTGTTAACATTAACAGTTGCTTAACTTCTCTGAGAATTTGTACAATTATAAAATTAAAAAGTTTGAGAATTATACTTATCTTCCATGTTTGCTGAGATGTAAAAAAGGTGCTGTGCACGTAATTTCCCATTTAATAAGTGTGTACAAACAAGATTCACTTAAAATAGGAATAGAAATGCTTGGTACTTAGTCATAATGCAGAAAATTAGGGTAATTCTTCATGTAAAAAAATATCATAAGTGTAAAACATGAATAATGTCAAGAATATGGAGAGACATTGTGTTAATAAACAGGTAACTCAATATCATAAATAAATATATTCTCAAATAATATTCAATTTGATCATATTCCACTAAAATCTCGAAGGGTTTTTGTTGATCTTCACAAAGTAATGGTAACATTTAATTGCAAGTTTAAATAAAAGAAAATAGCTCCTCTTGAAAGTTGAAGAGAAAAACTTCTATCAGGAGGAGGATCGAAGCTACTACTTTGCCATATTACACAGTATCATTGATGGAGGGAAAGATATCAGAACACTGCAGAGAATCCCGAAGCATACACTTACATAATAAATGGAAACAATTATATACCCAGCTACCAATGCAGACTACTGATACCTAGCAACATATATTGATAGCTCAATTGCTTATAAATGTAATAAAATAAAGATAAATAAATCCCTATCTCACACCATATAGCAATCCCCTTCAACCTGGCATGTGTAAACAATAGGAGCTTAAGTACGAGTATTGCTTAGTTTTATGCAAACATAAATAGTTTGAAAGAAAAAAATTCTAGACCATTAAATTAAAAGTCTATCTTTTCATAAAAATTTTATTCCTGAGAATACACTTGAGATAAAGGTATCATTTATGGTCTTCTCTCTTTACATTTTTGTTTTTTGTTTTGTTTTGATTTTTGCTTAATGCATGACTCCTGGGGGGAAATCAGGTGGTACAAAGGGGAGGGAAAGAGGAGGAGACAGAGATTGAGAATGAATGACTATTTAAGCAATGCTGATGGTATAGCTCTTTATTTTATCCAGACCACAAAATCATGCTAGGGATCTACCTATTTCTGAGCTGGAATTTAGTTCAATGATTGCCAAGGGGAAGCTTATTAACATGTTTATGTTATTTTCTCACAGAAAGTAAACCTCATGTGGTTGGTTTTACTAGTATAAGGATTGACTTTGCCAATTAGGATACATTCCCATCTTTTCCTATAAACTAAATGAGTTAAACTATGGCCATGATTTTCACTCAAATGTATTTAGAACATGAGATAAAATAATAGCATTATTAAAAATACCAAAGGCCCGGTGCATGAAATTCAGGCATGGGGAAGGGGGGGACCCTCAGCCCAGCCTGCACCCTCTCGAAATCCTGGATTCCTCAGGGGATCCAACTGCTGGTTTAGGTCCGATCCCAAAACTGGCAGTCAGACATCCCTCTCACAATCCGAGACTGCTAGATCCTAACCACTCCCCTGCCTGCCTGCCTGATCACCCCTAACCACTCTGCCTGCTTGCCTGACCACCCCTAACTGCTCGCCTGCCTGCCTGATCACCTCTAACTGCCTCTGCCTCTGTCTCAGCCCCTGCCCACCATTGCAGCCGCCTCTGCCTCGGCCCCCGCGGCTTCATCCAGAAGATTTTCTGGAAAGATGTCTGGAATCATGTCTGGAAGGTCGTTTGGCTGTCCAGTCTAATTAGTATATTATGCTTTTATTATTAAAGATATATTTCACTGAAATTATTTTACCCTAATAAATTTTAGTATATCAGATTAACCAGCTTGCCTTTAAATTGAGAATGAATTAAAAACAGTAAGTAATGGTCTTTTGAAAAACCTTAGTAAAGCCTTTAGGTATAATTGCTAGAAACTTAGTATGTGATTGATTTACATTACTAAATAACAAATCTTTTTGAAAGTTAGGTCATTTCCAATTCCTTGCTATCAATAAAACTGAAGGATGAAACAATCAAGTTGTCAGCTGATATAACATTAAAAATAGGTTTTATTTGAAACCACCATGTTATTTGGAATATAATTTAAAAAGTATTTAAAGAACTGAGAAATAATGCTATTACAAAGCTCTTTTAGTTTGTACCTCTTCATTTAAACACACACATTTTCTCAACATTTACTAGTACATCTAAAATGAAGAAAACTAGAAAAAGTTCATCCTAGCAGTAAGTAATAATCATCCAGTCATATATGGACTCATTCAAAAACAAAAGCCTCCTCCTTATTATAAAAGATCATTTCAATTTCTCTTTTACTGCTTATCCTATATAATAAAAGGCTAATATGCAAATTGTCCCCTCGACTGGGAGTTCTACTTGGAGTTTGACCAGGGGGTGGAGCCGGCCAGCCAACCACCCACAGCCCCTCCCCACAGCTAGCCCTGCCCCCAATAGGTCCCCCCTACTCCAATCAGGGGTCAGGACTAGCCTGCCAACTGTCTGTGACCCCTTACCCCCACTGGCCAGCCAACCTCCTGTGTCCTCTCCTCCCAGCTAGCTTTGCCCAATTGGCCCCAATCAGAGCAGGCTGGCCAGACCTCACCTGTGTATGAATTCATGCACCAGGCCTCTAGTCTTTAATAATTATTCAGAAAAAAATATCAAAAGGTATTCTGGTTTTATCATTTGTACTCACACAAAGTCAAGGAGAATCTGAACACTGTATTCTTCAGTCTCATATTTACATGTGTTTATACCATAAAGGGAAACAAGGAGAAATGTCATGAGGCAGGAACATAGGCAATGTGCTATTTTTCAACTGTTGAGTGATGTCATCAAGATGGTAACATAGGCCCTGACCGGTTTGGCTCAGTGGATAGAGCATCAGCCTGCGGACTCAAGGGTCCCAGGTTCGATTCCAGTCAAGGGCATGTACCTTGGTTGCAGGCTCACCCCCTGTGGGGAGTGTGCTGGAGGCAGCTGATCGATGTTTCTCTCTCATCAATGTTTCTAACTCTCTATCCCTCTCCCTTCCACTCTGTAAAAAATCAATTAAAATATATATATATATATTTTAAAAAAAGATGGCAACATAGGTTGTTCCTGACCTCAATGCCCCTTCACAAGACCAACTAGCAAAATCCATACACAAGACACCAGAGTGGAAATCCTGGAACATGGGGGTTGGCTGAAGCACCTCCTTGGACCACAGAAACAGAAAAACACATTGCAAGGCAGAGAGACATTTGGACTAAGACACACATACAAATGGAAGACAATGTGAAGAGGCAAATGGAGAAGATGGCCATCTACAACCCAAGGAGACAGGCCTGTGACAAATCCTTCCCTCACAGCCCTCAGAAGGAACCAGCCCTGCTGACATCTTCTATCTCAAACTCCTGGTGAAAGAAATTTTAGAGACAAAACAGGCAGGTTTAGGGAAAAAAGAGGGTCCGACTGCATATGTAAATGGCATAAATAACTCCAAGATGACAAAATGCTTATCTTACTTGTACAAAGGATAGAGAAATGCCACAGGATAAGGGGGGAGGAAGGCATACATTCACAGAGTCACCAGATATTGGGAAGAAGGAAACAGATTTACATAGAGGATAAAGAAATGTTGCAAGATAAAGGGAGATAAGAGGGTCCACCAGGAGAACTCTGAGCTTTGAAGCTGATACTATGTAATAGAATGACCAATGAGGAAAGCAAAGAGGGTCATTTTCAGGGACACCCTGCTCAGATGGAGTTTGTATATGCTTCCAATAAACATCCACATTTTTACTAAAGAAATCTGTTAATCCACAGATTAATTCTTCATCTTCATCAGACAAAAACCTATGAGAAGAAGTCTGCACCCTAAGCCCCACATTTCACTGGCCTCCAGAAATGTGAGATGATACATTTCTGTTGTGCAAGCTGAAAACAAAACAAAACACAGATGCATTTATATAACTGCTTATATTATTGTTAATCTATTTAACATCTACATAGGTGGGACATTTTATTTTAAAATATTCAATATCTCAGTGAATATTTTCAAGTATATGAAGGAAGAGAAAATAAAGATGAAATATTCCTCCATCTTGGGTTCAAGGAAACCCCACCTCAGCATTCAGAGTAGACCAAAAAAGGCAGAATGATTCTGAATCTGCAATGCTACAGCAGGACTCATAGCAATGATTTCATCATCAGGCACAGAAGATAGGCGAGCAAATGAAATTGGCCATCACAGGCTGTAGGCAAGTGTTAGCTTATCTAAACAGTAGGTCCTCGGGTTACATCAAAGGTCTGTTCCTATGGCACGACTTAACGTGATTTTCACTGTAAGTCAGAACCCACCTACATAAGCACCTACATCACTGACATGGAGCACATACACAGCAGTAATGAACTGAAATAGTAAAAAACCTTTAAAAGAAAGGTAACAATTCCTGACCTTTATGTGTGGTAAATAAATAATAAAAAAACAAAAAGCACGTATGTACATACGTGGAAATGACATAACTTTTTTTTTATAAGTAAATGGGAGATGGTGATGGAACCACGAAATGACGTATGTCAATCCGACATAACCTGAGGGCTGTCTGTATATATAAAAGCCTAAGTGATCGGCTGACCGGCCAACTGGTAGCTATTATGTGCAATGACCACAAGGGGACAGATGCTCAACACACAGGCATGGAAACATGAAACAGACTAATAAATCTCAGAGGGATGGGGGAGGAGGAGAAAGTGAGAAGAGATTAATCAAAGATCTTATATGTATACTAGAGGCTCGGTGCATGGATTTATGAACCAGTGGGGTCCCTCAGCCTGGCCTGTGGAGATCAGGCCAAAATTGGCTCTCCAACATCCCCCAAGGGGTCCCAGATTGCAAGAGGGCAGTTCTTGGGTGATGCACCCCAGAACTGGGCTCCCTCCTCTCTGATTCCAGGTGCATCACCCGAGAATCACAGCTTCCAAGTCACTGCAGCTCAGCAGCTCCTGCATTGAGCATCTGCCCCCCTGGTGGTCAGTGCATGTCATAGCTACTGATTGGCCAGTAGGCTGGTCAGACAGTCGCTTAGGCATACATATATTGAGTTGCTAAACTCAATATTTATTCAGTGGATGCCATGTAAAAGGTAGCTATTATGCTCATTCTTCAAACTTTAAAAAGCTCCTTACAAGTTTATTTCAAATACCTGTGTTTCTTCCTAACTGCTTGAGCATTGGTTCGGACACAGTTCTCTTCAAACAACTCCAACATTGATTTTGAAATAAAAGATTCCCTATGGGATTCAGAAGGTTTTACAGTGACTCAGTGTGAAGTAATAAACCTGAACTTTTAGGAATTTGTTTTATAACCTTGAGGTGTCTTGGGCATGCATGTTTGTAACCCTGGTTGATAGACCCTGTTGACATAAAACACTCAATTTGTTCTCCCTTTTTTCTTTAGGTGACCAAACTGACTCACCCGAGGAACCTGTTCATTTGATTTAGTTGGATCCTATTGTGCCCAATACTTACAGGTCAGCACATACAAACAAATGCCTTTTAAATAACTGTGCCTAACTTTCAATTCCTTTGGGCCTCAACTACTTGAACAATTTACAACACATAAGAAAATCATTACCTAAACAGTTATCAAGCATGTTAGCAGTGTGAAATGCATCAATGAATGTGCATCTATGAAATGTCTTCAAATGTTTACTAATATTAACAAATTTTGTGTTTAAATTATTTGTGTCCTATTCAGGACATGGTAGACAAATTTTTTTTTTTTTAAGGTTAAAGGTTTTTTAAAAAGACTGTAAAAGAAAAAAAATATTGCCCTCTATCCTGGTCTACACTTAATGTAAAATTTTATATAAAAAGGTGATTCATAAAAATATATAGTGACATCATTATCTAAACTAATAAAAGCGGAATAGTAAAATTAACCGTTTCTCCAGGACGCCCACAGCCAATCAGAACGGCTGTATGCAAATTAGCACAGCCAACATGGCGGCCGCCACTCACGGACCTGAGTAAACGTTAGCCTTTGGCCTGAAGCAAAAACGCACATTTGCAACAATTAAGTGTAACAATTGTTTCATTATAGAAGCCACGAGGTGTGGTGGCCGCTCAACTCACGGACCTGAGTAAACGTTTAGGCAGCGTCCGTTGCAGCAGGAGCGAGAGCAAAACTACCTGCTTGATGGCTCCTTAGCCTTTGGCCTGAAGCAAAATCGCATATTTGCAACAATTAAGTGTAACAATTGTTTCATTATAGAAGCCAGGAGGTGAGGCAGAGGCTTCGTTAGTAAAAGGCCTCGCCTTAAAGGAACAGCATCAATTATAGGTAACCTGCGTCCAGCCAGCCTTGCTGGGACGTTGGGCAATGGAAGCTGTGGGCAGCCTGAAAGCCCCTCACCCAGGCTGGTCAGGCACGCCAGCAGGTGGACATCCCCCAAGGGGTCCCAGACTGCGAGAGGGCACAGGCGGGGCTCAGGGACCTCCCGAGTGCACAGAGCGGCTTCAGGGCGGGACAGCGCAGGACCCAGGACCCGTGAGTGGGACAGAGGC
>PVJC01052663.1:0-11068 GCA_004026665.1 Murina feae
TGGTCTGGGACAGGGCTGGAGAGCCCCCTGAGCAGGGCAGGCAGGACCTTAATTATTATTAATGTTGCCTTTAAGAGAGAAAATTAGTAAGGCTCAGCATTTGTGGGGGCCCTAACTTCTTGGGCGTGGAAGGCACATAAGGATGGCAGGAAATCACTCTTTGTCCAATATTGGGTTATTTTGCATTGCTCAACAGGGCCTTGGAAGAAAGTCTGCATGACTTTGTGGTTCTAATTTGCAGCCTGGTGCAAATCTTTGCCACATACTATCCAGGAGCCATGTGCCACGAAGTATGAAATTTCATACGCTGGTGTCACTTATTGTAAGACTCTGAGGTTTAAATGGAACCGCCATTAGGACAGAAACGCTGTATTCACAGTGAGTGGGAAAGACTGCAGTAAAGTGAAGGAAAAGTGCCCTTCTGAACATTTTCTAAAAATGATCGGAGGTCTATGGGTTGTGTGATGTTTCTTACAGACATTCTCAGGGCCTCCACAGCTGTTTTCTGTGGCTGAAGTCATTGGCAGAAAAAATAAAGAGTTTGTTGGAGCCCCTGGCCTCACCTCAAGGTTTCCTCAACTGGCAAGACCTCAGAGCTTAGGAAGGATAATCTTATAACCAGTCCCAGGATGTATTTTTTTTAACCAGTCATCATTCCTGTAGATTCTGACAGCAAAAATCTTCAGTACTTGCCCATATTTGCTGCTCCTGTGGCAAGGCTGGTCCTCCCAGGAAATTAGGAGAGAGTTGGTAGAGTCCATATACGGTTGCGAGTTTCATTTCCTAACAAGACAGATATATCCAGGTCTTTATTTGGAAGTACTTTTTAAGGCTTTATTAAGTCTATGTATAACTGACATGGAACGAAATGGACTCTTCTAATGTGTGCTTTTGATGAGCCTCAACTTTTGAGTAAAACTGAAAATGTCACATGTGAAATAATCATATTTAAAATACATATATATTTTTATTGATTTTAGATGTAGAAAGGAAGGGGGAGGGAGAGAAACCAAGGAACGGGTGAGCAAGAAACAAGGATTGGTTGCCATCTGCACAATTTCTACTGTGGATCCAGCCCCCATCCCAGGCACGTGACCTCACCAGTGCATGGGTCTATGCTCAGCCAATTGAGGCACATCAGGCAGGACTATAGCTCACATTAATACAGGGGATCATGGTCAGGTTGGTAATAGTAGTAGTAGCTCAGAAGTGACTGTGAACCTGAGCTACAGGTTTCTTGCTTTCTTGCTGGGGTGACCATTGGAGGTGGTGTAACAACACAGCATAGGGACAGAAGTTGTCATATATAGTGTCAGGGAGAGAGATAATCATTTTTCCGTGGCCAAAGCCTTTCAAAGATGAGTGGACCTGAGATTAATTGGAGGCTGAAGAGTATTTCAAACAAGATGATACTAGAGCTGGTACATATCAAATTTTCTAAACTCTCACCAGGATTTTGTTGTGACCCTTGGTGTGGCCTCGCTGTGAAGAGTTGCAGTCAGTCTTATGCATTAGCTTAGAGGCTTGAGTCATCATCTGTGCAACTCACTGGGCACAGTGCAGAGTGCCGTCGGGGCTGGGGCTTGAGTGAAGGTTAAGTGAGGGATGTTGGCTGTGACTAGTGAAGGGACATCAAATGCAGCATAACAGGAGGTGGGCTATGGATATCTGAGATCTGATTTTTGTTCTTAATAGTTGAGGTTGAAGGAAAATAAATGGAGAGAGTCCTGCCTCGCATGACTCAAGGCTCCTTCTATGAGTGTGGACTATCAGAGTCTGGGCAGTGATTGATCCTGATTCAATTTGGCAACCATCCTGTGGATATACACATGCTGAGTAATAAGTAAAAGGCCAGGAGATGAGTATGGGGGCTGGGGTGGTGGAAGTGCAGTTTGAGAGGTTTCGGAGAGGGAATGTGAATTCATGGCCACACACCCTGACATTGACATGAGAGTGAATGAAGAAAGCATCCATTTTTGGTGGTGCATGGATGGTACAAAAAGGTGCATTTTAGGGTAATTGCCTGGAAAGAGAGGTGTGTGGGTGCTACATTCTAGGTTAAGAGCTTAGGTGCCGTTTAACTAACAACCTGCCTTATTTTGTTGGGAGTGACACATTGGTTGATGGGAATGCGATAGCATTCATCAGTGTTACACAGGCTTGTACATCTCCACTGACGTGGGTAAGGGAGAAGGATCAGAGAGAAATAGGTTAGGCAGGTGGTGAACTAGAATTTTGGAAAAGAAGGTGATTAGGATAAGATTTATCCACGCCATGGCAAATTTTCATTACCTTTCAGGTTGTACTTCTGGGAATGCAGCTGTGTGAGAGAAGTGTTGTTCAAGGGACTATGTGCAGCAAATTGTGAAAAGTGATGGCCACAGCAGCTTGGGATTGGGGGCAAGAGGGTGAATTGTGATGACATATTATGAAAAAAAGAGGGACATTTTCTGAGGCAGGATTCTAACTTTTCCTAACATTGCTCAGAGGAAGGACAGAGTAGAAGACAGAGGACAGCAGCTGTGGACAGGAAGGGGAAGTCCTGCAAATGATAAGGGAACTGGCAAGAGTGAGCGCTGAGGACTGAGCCCTGAGGTGACACAGGCATCTGGAGGGCACCTGGCCTCTGGGCTGGGCAAGGGCACTGAGCAGATTTGACAGGCTCTCAACAGACCATTTTCTTCTCACAAATTCCTGCAAATGCAGAGTCGAATGGTGTATGGGTTTGAGGAGCTTATTTCAGGGCCTCACACACTTGTGGCCTCTGACATAGTGATGTCCTGGACTGTCAGCTGCTCTTGTAGCCCTTGGAGTTGGGGAGTTTGACCAGACACTAAGCCCAGAATCCTAAGGTCAGGATTAGGGCTTCATGACGTGGACCTTGTTGTCAAAAGGGAGGTCCTATAGGGTTTAGGTTCCAGAATATGCAAAAGCTTAGAGTGAAGAGTGAGCTGAATCAAGAACTGGCAGATATGATTGAAAAGTAAAGAAACAAACAAACATATTTATGTGTGTATGTCTCTCCATATATATATAATATATGTATATATTATATTTATATGTACACACACACACACATATATATGGAGGGGGCTGGGGAGATTGATTTCAGAGGTAGAAATGAAGCAAGAGAGACAGAGAAACACTGATGAGCAGGAAACAAGGATTGGTTGCTGCCTGCACAACCCCTGTTATAGATCCAGCCCACAACCCAGGCATGAGATCTCACCAGTGCATGGGTCTATCCTCAACCAACTGAGCCACATCATCCAGGACTGTAGATCACTTCAATACAGGGAATCATGGTCAGGTTGGTAATGGTAGTAGTAGCTCAGAAGGGACAGTGTGAGCCTGGCTTTCTGCTGGGTCAGCTATTTCTGGCAGGTGGTTATCACAACATAGCATAGCAATAGAAGTTCAAATGTAGAATGTAGGGGAGAAAATCATTTTGCAGTGTCCAGGGCCTTAAAAAGATGAATGGACCTGAGATGAATTGGAGGTCGGAGATTAATTCCAATAATATGAGATTTGGTTGGTACATATTTATTTCTGTAAATACTCACCAGGATAATGTTGTGGCCCTCACTGTGCCCTGGCTGGGGGAATAACAGTCAGTCTTGTGCATTAGCTTAGCGGCTTGAATGGTCATCTGTGAGACTCACTAACCATGTACAGAGGGCCTATGCAGCTGGGATTTGAGTAATGGTTAAGTGGAGAGATGTTAGCTGTGACTGGTGAAAAGACATCAAGTGCAGCACCATGGTACATGGACTCTGGGCATCAGAGATATGATTGTGGTTCTTCATAGGTTAGATTGAAGGAAAAACTCATGGAGAGAGGCTTTCATAGCAGGACTCAAGGCTGATCCTGTTTGAACTTGGCAAGCATTCTCTGGACTACATGTTCTGAGTAATAATAAGTAAGAGCGCAAGGAGATGAATGTAGGGGCTGCGAATGTAGGAGTGCAGGTGTGAGAGGTGTGGAAGACAGTGATGTGCACTTGGAGAGGGAGCTTGACTTCATGGCCAGAGCACCCTGACATTGACATTAGAGTGAGTGAAGGGAGAGTCCATTTCTGGTGGAGTCTGGATGGTAAAATAAGGGTGATTTAGGGGTAATTGCCTGAAGAGAGGGGTATTTTGGTGCTACCTGCCAGATTCAGGGCTTAGATGACATTTATGTACCCACCTGCCTTTTCTTGTTGGAGGTGACACATGGATGGTTAGGAATGAGATAGTGTACATGTATGTTACCTGGGTTTGGAAATCTCCTGGGCATGAGTAAGGGAGAAGGATAAGAGACAAATGGATTATGGAGGTGGTAATCTATAGTTGCCTCTGGGAATGAAGCTGTGTGAGAGAAGTGTTCAAAGAACTATGTGCAGCAGGTAGTACAAAGCGATGAGCTCAGCACCCTGGGATTGTGTTTTAAGGGTGAAGTGTGATGCCATGTTTTTGGTGTCTTTGAGGAGCAATCTGAGGAACTGACAAGACCAATATCAAGTCACTCACACTCTCTTTATGGCCAATATTTGTTCCTACCCTCTGTTCTTGACACTCACTCTGCTGTCAAGAGGAAGTGTGGCGTACATGTGAATCCCATAGCTTAGTTATGTTCTATCTGCTCAACTGCCTTTATTGTGGAAAAACAAAATATCAGTAGAAATATAACATGATAGTGACTTTCATGCAATGAAGGCCTAGTATCATCTCTGGTGTTTGGAGTGGAGAGAGCAGATTGATGTGGAGGGTGGGAATATGACAGAGTTGGAACCTTAGGGGTGAATCTGATCCCGGGCTGTACTGTCCCCGTTATGACAGTATATGAACTTTGAGGATGTGGACATTACCTTCTCTCAGGAGGAATGGATGCTCCTTGATGAGCCTCAGAGACTTCTCTATTGTGAAGTGATGCTAGAAGTTACTGTACTTGTATCATCTGTAGGTAAGTTCTGCACATTCTCCCAATGTCCTGAGATGATGTCCTCTCTTCCTTTATTACTCTGTTGTAGCTTTTGCTCTTCTACAGCCAGACCATGGTCTCTGCTAATTTCCCCCACTGGCATGTCATATGTGCTGTGGCTGCCATGGGTGAGGTCTGTGGAGAGCCCTGAATGAAGGACTCCACAAACATCCCTAACACTCATTGCCTCACTCAGTGCAGGATTTGTCTGGGAGTCAGGAGTCTTAGAGACAGCTTAATGGGTCCCACCTGCTATTCCTCTCCCTGGCAGGGTGACTATGTCCAGATCCATGGCTTCCATTTCTTCCTCATTCCTCTAGCCAAAGGTCCTTGGTGACTGCCTGTGTCAGGTTATGGTATTTACTTACATGAATCTTGAACTGTTCTTAGAAGATCACACTTCAGTTGTTGTTTGTAATATTATCTTCTGAAATACAATTGCAAGCCAAATTGCTCTAGGCCAGTGCTGGCTGCTCATCTCTGTGGTCTTTCATTAGTACTTAGAATATTTCTGTTGTAAGTATTTGTAGAGAGGAATGTGCAGGATGAACCCTGATTTTTTTACAGGGCGAACATGCATGATGGTCTTAGAAAAGCCTGGCCCTGTTGAGTTGCAACTGTGGGCTAGATATGGCATAAGGATGGTGTTTAGATGATACCAAGCACCTGCTCATTTCCAATAATGTGTAGGTGCAAGTACCATGGGCAATAGCACATTGCCACCTTTTCTTTGCCATACTAGACACTGTGCTGACTTGTCATTTCACCTGTGACTTCCTGGCCTTTGACTACCTTCAATTGTGTTGGCCTTTTTTCATCACCTGTTCCTCTGCATTGCTTCATCCTCAGTATTCTCTAAAATTGACCTGTACATGTGTTATGAGATGCACATACAAGCTTAAATAGTTCTTGAGCACCAGGTACTAATTTATTGAATACTCGAGGCCCAGTGCATGAAATTTGTTCATGGGTAGGATCCCTAGGCCTGGCTGGGGATCAGGGCCCATCAGATTTCCTGCCTCCCCACCTTTTCCATCCCTTGCCACAGGTGTGCCTCCACCATATGGTTCCCCTCTCCTTGCCACCACTGCATGGTTCCCCCCACCTTGCCACCACCACATGGTTCTCCCTGCTCCTCCTTCCCTTCTTCCCTGCTGCCATTGGTCACCTACCATATTCCACACTGCCCCTTGTTGGCCAGTGCATGCTATAGTGAGCAATTGTTCTCTCCTAGTCGAACTCCTGAGGGGACACTTTGCATATTACCCTTTTATATATATATTAGAGGCCTGGTGCACAAAAATTTGTGCACTCGGGTGGGAGGGTAGTCCCTCAGCCTGGCCTGTGCCCTCTTGCAGTATGGGACTCATCGAGGGATGTCCACCAGCTAGATTAGGCCTGCTCCCCAAGGGATTGGGCCTAGGCTGGCAGTCAGACATCCCTCTGGCAACCCAGGAGCCCATGGGGGATGTCCACTTCCCAGCGATTAGCAGGCCTAAGCTTCAGTTAGACATCCTTAGCACTGTTTAGGAGGCAGTAGAGACCCCCACCACCTGGGTGAGGGGCATATGGCTGTTTGCAGGTTGTCCACAGCCCCTTCAAGGTGGGGGTCACCGCTGGAGTGCTGGCAAGCCTGGGTGAGGAGCTAATGGCTGTTTGCAGGCTGACCACATCCCCTTCAGGGGTGGGGGTCCACCTGGAGCACCTAGCCAGTTTGGGTGAGGGGCTGATGGCTGTTTGCAGGCTCGTCAAGCACCCCAGCGTGGACTCTCATCCCATGAGGGTGGGGCCAGCCTAGGTGAGTGGCTGATGGCTGTTTGCAGGCTAGCCAACCCTCCAGCAGGGACCCTTACCCCATGAAGGTGTGGCAAACCTAGGTGAGGAGCTGATGGCTGTTTGCAGGCTGGCCACAGCCCCCAGCAACCCAAGCTCCCAGCAAGGCTGTATGGAAGCAGGTATCTGGGATTTATTTATCTTCTATAATTGAAACTTCATTGCCTTGAGCGGAGGCCACAGCTGGCCAGGGCAGGCAGGAAGCCTGGATTCCTCCATCACTAGGGCAACCAAACCTCCTGCTTGCTCCATCTCCATGGCTGCTGGCAACCATCTTGATTGGGTTAATTCGCATATAGTAGCTCTGATTGACTGGTGGGCGTGGCTTGGGCTGTAGCAGAGTGACACCAATTTGTATGTTTCTCTTTTATTAGTGTAGATAGATTACTTGAAATGAGACAACCATATTTCAGCACAGCTTTTCATGTCACCGGTAGACAAACCATGCTGAACACTGTTAGCAGAAGAATGAGCTGAAGATCCTGCTTCTCTTCCACATGCTGCTTACTGTGTGTGTCATATTTCGTTTGAGGTTTTCCTTGTTTTGTGATCTTCAGTAACCCAGACCTTATGGCAGTATCTTATAATCCTTCCTATAGATCTTTTGTTTTTGTCAGTCAGTTGCACAGAACTGAGTTATATGCAACACACTTTTGTAAAGGGACATCCACCTGTCACCACAGTCAGCATTCAGTTCCTCACCATTTTTTTATTTTCACGTCATTGACATAAAACGGATGAAGAGGAGACCAAATCTGAGAAAAGTGTATGTGTTCCAGGAGAGTCAGGTCAGGGGTTTTAATACAGCCCTAGCAACCCAGAAGACCCATCTTTTTCTCAGTCTTAAAAGATATTTTGCACTTGACTGAGTACCAAGCAGGATACTTTGAGCAGAAAGCCTTCATCCGATACAAATATGTGTGAGAGACTTCTGTTTCAGTGCAAACCCTAAGCAGTAACAGAGATGCCAGTGGACAGAAGCCCTGGAAAGAAGATATGGACAGGGCCTCATTTGTGTCCCAGTTCAGCTTTTACTTAATATGGGTGCTTTCAACCAATAGGGAGGTTGGGAAAGACTCACCAGCCATCTCAGTCATTCTCCAGCACCAGGCCACCTTTAACACTGGGGAGCCACACAGTGGTAGTGAGATTTCACAGGAATTTCTCAGTGGAAGAAATCATGACGAGGGTGTGAATTTGAAAAAGCTGCCAGCCACAATCAGAAAGTTGCTCAACATTAGCTTGCCTGCTCCAGAGAAGTAACTCATGAGTGTAAAATATATGATAATGTTTTAGAAAAATCTTTAACCACATTCATCATAAAAGAGTTTACAGGGTAGAAAAGCAATACGAGTGTAGTGATCATGGGATATCCGTCATCCTGAGGCCTACACTCATTCACAACACAAAGGCCACACTAGAGAAAAGCTGAATGAGTGTCATGATTGCAGGAAGTCCTTCAATCAAAGCAGTACCATCATTCAACACTAGAGAGGTCACACTGGTGAAAAATCTTGTGAGTGTAGTGATTATGGGAAATCTTTTACCTGCAATAATCACCTCCTTATCCACAGGGGAGTTCACACTGGAGAAAAGCTATATGCGTGTACTAATAGTGGGAAGTCCTGTGTGCTCAGAAAAAAATGAGCTCTGTATTGTTACTTCTTGTTTTAGGAAATGATGGGTACTCCGAACTCTAAGGTTGTTCACTCTTTTGTCTCTGATTAAGGAATGGACCTATCCATCATTTCCCCCAGACTATCATCCTAAGATGTGCTATGCTTTTCAGGGACATTGTGGTTCTCACATTGTGCTGTGATGAATTTTTTAGATAGCTATTCACCAACATGCAAACCACTTGCTTTATATGGCTCTGGTTTAAGATCTTTTTGTAAAGGTGTTCTTTTGCATTTGTACCTTTAATTTATTGGATCTGTTCTCTGCCCTGGATGAATCGAAAGCACATTTGTGATGTTTGCATGTAGATGTGAAGAGATATTGTGGGATCCCAAACGTTCAGTGCTTCTGAAGGGACATCATGATGGCAGAAAATCACTCTTGGGCCATTATTTACTTATTTTGCATTTCTGCCCAAAGCCTTGAAAGCAAGATTGCAGGACTTTATGGTTCTAATTTACAGCCTGGTACCTCTATTATTGGTGAAGTCAAAGGTCACCCTGAAGAGCAGGTCTCTTTGTTTTGCTTCTGTGAACAATATGATTATATTCTTTGTTCTCAGTGTGAATGACATAAGTCTCAGCAAATGATCCATATGTCATGATGTACTACCTTTCATAGGCTGGTGTCCTTTGTGGTAAGAATCTGAGGGTTGTGTGCAACCACAATTAGGGCAGAAGCACTGTTTCAATTGTGAGTGGGAGAGACTGCAGTAAATTAGTTGAAAAATGCCTCTTCTGAATGTTTTTCATAAATGTTGCAGGGCCTGTGGCTTGTGTAAGGTTTGTGTACAGACATTCTCAGGATGTCCATACCTGTTTCCTGTGGCTGTAGTCATTGGCAGAGAAAATGATCTCATAATTTTGCAATTCTGCTGGCTCCTCTAGGGAGTTCACCTCAAGATTGATGCTCAACATATAAGAATTCAAAGTAGAGGAAGGATAATCCTGTAATCAATCCCAGGATGTTTCTTGTAACCAGTCAACATTCCTGTGGATTCTGATGGTAATAGTCTAAATTGATTACCAATGTTTACTGCGACTATGGCAAGGCTGTTCCTCCCAGGATATGAGAACTGACATGCAACAAACTGCCCTTTTTGAATATGTACTATTTGGTGAGGTTTGATGTACATATAAAGCTGTGAAGTTGTCACACATGAAATAAACTTATCTGTCACCAATGTACAAGGTGGAGAAAAAATAGGTTTCCAACAGTGAGCATCCAAAACACAGACTTTATTATTTTTAAAAAAGTATTTTAAAACACATTATTTGTGGGAAACGAGTAAACTCATCATATTGCTTTTTATACCAAAGTGCGGGAGACAAGTTTTTTTCCAAAAAACGATGAGTAGAGACAGCTGTCAAATATGGAGGGCCTGGCATTTCAACAACGAAAATGTGCAAGACAACTCAGATAGACTTTGCAAAGTCAGACCATTATTGGATTTCTTTCTTCCCGTTACGACACGATCTGGCGGGAAAATGCCTGCTTACATTGGGTTTAAACATTACTTTTATTGATTCTTTTAGGGATAATAGGAAGGAAGCGGGGAGAGAGTAACATCTGTATGAGAGACATATGTTAATCTGATGCCTCCCACATTCCCGCTACTGGTGTTTTAGGGGGACATGTGCCCTGACCTGTTCTAGTGACCTTGAAGTGTAGGGGATGGTGTCTGAGTGAGTAACACTAATCAGGGCAGAGTACATTCTTGTATTATTATTTGTTAATTATTGTTTTATTTTCCATACCAACAACTCTAACCCTACTTTTAGCACACCCTATATTTACCTTCTGCCCTTTTACAAACTGTCTCTCTACCTTCCCCAGTGCTAAAGGCAGGCATTGATTTCCCTTCCATTACAACACAGTAGTGCATATTTTTCATAAATTTATAGGCACTAGAAGGTGTGTACTCTTTAACACATAGTGGATTCCTTCACCCTTCATCTTTATTTTGAGATTCAATGCAAATGCTTATGTGACAGTTAATTGTTTTATTGCTGAGTAGTATTGTATACTGTGAATTACTACTTTAATTTTGTGTTTATGACTGGCTATTTCCAGGTTTGGGGTATTATAGATAAATCGGCTGGGGATATTGTGTTCAGTTCATTATCTAGGTTTATGTTTTACTGATCAAACTGTTGTTGTGTAGGTTAATGTTTTACATTGTAAGATATGTAGAACTGTGATCTAAAATGTTTATTTCCTTTGCCTTCCCACTCATGCACAGTAATGAAAATTCCAGTTTTCTTCAACTCTGCCAGCACATATGATGGTTACTTTTTTTTTTTAATTTATCTTTATTGTTCAGGTTATTACAGTTGTTCCTCTTTTTTCCTCCATAGCTCCCCACCTCCCATTTCCCACCAAAACTCTGTCCTTGCCCCCCCACTGTCCTCATCCATAGGTGTACAATTATTGTCCAGTCTCTTCACGCATCCCCAACACCCTTAACCCCCCAAAATTGTCAGTCCACTCCCTTTCTATGCCTCTGGTTCTATTCTATTCACCAGTTTATTCTGTTCATCAGATTTTTTATTCACTTGATTCTTAGATTCACTCGTTGATATATATTTGTTGTTCA
>PVJC01052664.1:0-11077 GCA_004026665.1 Murina feae
ATTGGCCACACCCCCTTCAGGGTGGGGGCCCCTGCTGGGGTGCCTGGCCATCCTGAGTGAGGGGCTGATGGTTGTTTGCAGGTTGGCCACAGCCCCCAGCAACCCAGCTCCCAGTGAGGCTGGCTGGAAGCAGGTATCTAGGGTTTATTTATCTTTTATAATTGAAACTTTGTTGCCTTGAGTGGAGGCCACAGCCTGCCTAGGCAGGCAGCTTCCTGCATCACTGGGGCAATGAAGCCTCCTGTTTGCTCTAGCTCTGTGGCTGCTGGCCACAATCTTGGTTGGGTTAATTTGCATATCATCACTTTGATTGGCTGGTTGGCGTGGCTTGGGATGTAGTGGAGTGATACACTTAGTATATTACTCTTCTATTAAATTAGATTGTATATAGGCCATAATTTTTATAAAGTGTTGGGTGGATATTAGTTTTAATTTAAAAGGCTTATGTTAGTATCTAGTTATTCATTTTTTTCTGTGTTCACACTAAAAATAATTAGTCATCAAATTTAGAATCTTGCTTGGATCAGCATTAACCTTAGTGGTGGAAAGACTGGAGGACCCATTTTCCTATTTAGATTTATGAAACCATTGTCTTACGCAGAACAGAGACTTCAGATTCTGAAATAAAACATCATCAATTCTACATTATTCTGAAACATATTATCTACATTTCAACTTATCATCATAAATCTCATTCTCAAGTTCTGACTTCTATAATTAAGCAGAGTATGTGATGAAGTCTTATAGTGCTACTGCTGTCTGTCTTCATTTCTTTCACCTGTGCTAGGTGTGGCACAGTGGGAAATATTTAAACAGTAATACTGAATTATCTCTCTAAACCCAACAAAAGCATAATACATAAATTTGTCAAACTTCAAGGATTAAGAGGAAAATATTTCCACTGGGGCCAGTATACTGCATTACAACATCAAAAAACATTGTTTAGGGGACCATTCTATTCCAATTCCACCATTTGCAGTTGCATATCTAGGCTCAGGGATGTTCACTGGCTTGTCTGATATTCAATAGCTAGAAAGGACCAGAGGTAGCATAAGGGTTCAGGATTTCTGTTAATTCAGATCCTTCCTCTCTTGCCATGGTGCTTCTTGATGAAAAGGTTATACTCCAATAAAAAAAGAAAAAAGTGTTCTGAGGAAGTGAGCAACAAGGAGGAGATGGTCAGCTTTATTTCTTCTTCCAGCTGAGATTTGTTTTCTTTTTGATTACTGAACATTCATTGTGGTAGTCACTGTTTTAAACCCTATCCTGTATAATAAAACTCTAATATGCAAATTGACCAAACTGAGGGATGACCTGTGGAATGACTGGTCGTTATCACGCACACTGACCACTATGGGGCAGCTGCTTAACACAGGAGCTGCCCCATGGTGGTCAGTGCACTCCCACAGGGAGAGTGCCACTCAGCCAGAAGCCAGGCTCATGGCTGGTAAGTGCAGAAGCAGTGGTAGGAGCCTCTCCCACCTCTGCTGCTGGCAAGCAGAAATGAGCGAGGAGTCCTGGACTGTGAGAACCCCAGACTGCAAGAGGGATGTCCCGGACTGCAAGAGGGTGCAGGCTGGGCTGAGGGACACACACATACACACACACACACACACACACACACACACACACAGTGCATGAATTTTGTGCACCGGGCCTCTAGTGGAATATAAAGATGAATAAGGTAGGGGTAATACTAAGAAAGGGGTCCACATTCAGACTTTTACTATGACATAGCATTCACACTATACATTAATTTTATTTTAATAAAAGTAGTTCAAATAAAAAAGCATTCATATTTATGTTCCCTTCATTACTTTTGAAGTATATTGATACTTTTAATTATTATGCTTTTTCAGGCAATAAAATGAATGAATTTCTCTCATCCTTTCTTCATTTGAAATTCATATATTTGTTTGCTGTAAATAAAATGCTGTAGGTACTGCTTTACTTTCTGCTAAATAGTTTATATCAGCTAGTAAATTGTTGTTCTCTTTAACAAATGAAATTACTTTTAATTTGTCAAATCAAAAACTTTACAAATCTGTACTAATTCATAGCTTTTACTGTAAAAGAACAGATCATTGAGAGATAAAAAGTTCTACTTATTAAATAAATAAATCACAGGGGTATAAGTAATATAATCAATATCGTAATAATTTTATATGTTGCATATACTTTAGTTAAAACAAGATGTTAAAAGAAATTTACTAAAATGTGAAACCATACCACTCTTAACATTTTGTTTGGGAAAAATAATTACCTATATTGGCATTTATTGAGTTTAATATAAATTTTAATTAATTATGCTAATACATTAATCCTTAAAAAGAGATTATTTGGCAAGCTCTAGCCTGTGAGTTTCATGGTTAAGTGATGTCAGATCTTAAACACTGCATATGTTCAAAAACTGGCTGCTTTATTAATCATTTTAAAATTATTTGCATTTATTTCTTATTAATTTCTCCAGTTTTAGGGCCATGAGCTGCCAATTGGAGTGTATTAATGGATGTGATGGCTAGCATTTGCTCCCTAGCACCTCTAACCCTAGCACTGTGAATGAAGAATGAGCTGCCACAATGTCTTTTAGAGAAAATACATTCCTTAATACCACTACATAATCACAGAGCTTGCATTAAGAATCTCTACTACAATAAGTAAAACATGTCTTGAAGGACAACTTTTAAACAGAGAGTATCTCAAAACATCATTTAACTTTTGAACAAATTCCTCATGTCTTTTAACACAATAGTTTGTAACGAACAACAAAATTCTTATGATCATGTTTGCTTATTCAAATATAATAAAAAAATATGTGTTTGTGCTGCAAAATACAATGTTAAGAGGTATAATTTGGAAGGACAAAATGATGGTAATGCTCAGATATTTTAATGCACTATTTAAAAAAACCCTAAAACACAGGACAGAAATGCCCTGGGTTTAAGGGCCATTTTTGCATTACGTATCTTTGAAACTGAAAATCATTATATCAGCAAGTATGACTCATGAAGTGGGCTCTGTACTTGGCATGCTTGATAACTGTGACTTTTATTCCTCTGATGTAAAAATCTCTTTTAACGAGGCATGCTCGTCCCAGATTTGGGCTGTAAAGCATTGCAGCTCACACTGCACCCACTTTAGGACAGCTGGGCACCCTTCCTTTCTATTTACCTCACTTAATGAAATACAAAAGAGGCTGTTTTCACCCAGCACTAGTCTTTTGTTTGCTTGATTGTTCAGTCCTAGGTGTCAACCAGAATGGCAACTTATCCCACCTTGTGGTTCACCCAGAACTTCTCTCTGTACTTTAGTTTGCTGTCAGAGTCTGGAAATAATGTTCAATGTCTTACTCGTTATATATCTTTAGTGTTTCATACAGTGCCTGGCACGAAACAGGTACTGAGTTTTAGATTTGAAAATGAATGTGCGATACTGTTAATTACTTCTGCTTCTTTAACAGGGTGACTGTATTTCCTGAGACGCAATAAACAGAAGAGGTAAACTGTACCACTTAAATGGTCAAAGTGACTTCTGTTGAAAACTTTTCTATAGCTAGAAGTTTACTTCAATGAGATGAATAATATACTTTGAAAAGGGAATGATGAAGTATCTGTTCAGGCCATGTATGCTCATACTGGTTGCTTGCATTGAATTAAAGTGCAGAAAGCAATCTGGCTTTGATTCTAAATGGCAACAAACATACTTCATTGTATATATGATCTGATTGAAAATGGAGATTACATTTCAAGAGTCAATTTTATTACATTTTGAGCATTTTCAAAACAATAATATTGACCCTTATAATGTATATCTCAGCTTTTATGCAGATAATATATACCAAGGAATATGAATTTTCATTATTTTCTTTCCTAATGACATGTTAAGTAAGAAATTTTGATTTATTTGCATTATAGACAACATATGACCTACTATGTGGCTGGCAGGTGCTAGATAAAGGAACAAGAGAAATATGTTATAAAATATTTGAAGCATAAAAATTCAAATGAAAATAATTGATCAAAACACTATCATAAGAATACTATATTTTAAAGTTAGCTCTAATATGCTAAATATATGCATTCTCTTTTTCTGCATAACTTCCATGCACCTGGATTAATACAAATAATTAAATGGTGTGTAAAATTAAAAATGTATTTACCAAAGGAGAGGTTTGGTTGGTTTCCTCTCTAGAATATCACCATATCTCACTGGCAGTATTGTACACTCATTCTTAATTACATTTCTAAGCAAATCAATGTTTAGATAATGATTGTCAGCAGAAATATGTTTACTTAAACCCCAGTCTTAGTTGGCTAGTCAGACCCAAAAGAGCATGAGCTTCAAAACTAGTCAAATAATTTGGTGAAAAATTATGTTCTTACTAAATCAACAGTTCAATAAATCACCTCACCCCCTTCCCCAGATTTTTTCAACTCCTCAGTTCATCCTAAGATGTTGCATCCCCAATATTACATTTAATATGAGTTTTTGAATCAAAAATTTGAAAAAAAGGTTTTAAGGTAAAAATTTTATACACTTTTTTGAGTACCAGAAAGTTGAGTTATAGCTAAACACCTTCCCAATATTTTTCTAGAACTATATTTTTTATAAAAAAAATTTTCATCTCAAACTCAACGTCAAGGTGCAAGTAAAACAATATATGTTTTATATATTTAAAACTATTGTTTTCATAGACTTTCCTATTTCTTATTTTTATTCCATATAAAGCAGAGACTAAAATTGATATAAGTATATTATATGCAATAAATGTTAAGTAAATCAGTTTTGTGACCAGAAGTGTAGTTATGTTTAAGCTTAGATACTTAAAATGTCATAAATCCACAAATATACATTAAACAAATTCTTTCTTTTAAATATATATTTCCATTTTTAATTGCAGTTGACATACAGCATTATATTAGTTTCAGGTGTACAGCACAGTGATTAGACATAACCTGTGCTATACTTTACAGCCCAATGACTATCTGTAACTATGAATTTGTATTTCTTAATTACTTCCCCTTGTTCACTCATCCTCTCAACCACCTCCCATCTGGCAGCCATTAAAATGTTTTCTGTATCTATGACTTTGTTTCTTTTTTGTTGTTCTCTTTTATTTTTATTTTTTAACTTCCAGGTATAAATGAAATCAGATGATATTTGTCTTTTTCTTTCTGCCTTATTTTACATAGCATAATACCCTCAAGGTCCATCCATGTTGTTGTAGATGGCAAGATTGCATTCTTTTTATGGCCAAGTAATATTCCATTATATATATGTATCACTCCTTCTTTGTCCCTTTGTATATTGATAGACACTCAGTTTGCTTATATTTCTAGGGTACTGCAAACAATGCTACAATGAACATATAGATGGGTATGTTTTTTTAAAATTAGTGTTTTGGTTTTCTTTTAATATGAGAAAAAGTGCTTTGTGGAGAGTGTTCTTATCCCAACTCAGTTCTTCAGCAATACATTAAGAACACAGTGTAGGAGTCAAATTAAGTTATATTCTAGAGCTCCTGTATTTGTTGTTTCTCTCTGTTGCATTTTAAGAGTGTTTTATAAAATGCAGAAATAGTGGAGATGCTATAACCTAGATAGAGCAAACAATGGAATCATAAAATGCAAAGGCTATAAATGCACAGAGCATCTCTATAGGATCCTACAATGTGTTAACTCTTCCCTCTGCCCTTTAAATAAATGTGAAACAAAAGAAAGTAGACGTAAAATTTGAAAGACTCCTTTTTCACGTTAATGAACATACATAAAATTGTAGATAACATAAATATAATAACTGCATAATTTTTTTCTACAATGTTAATTTTTTTAAAGTATAATATGGTTTTACTTTGCTTTATTTTCAAATTATATTTCAAATTTTTAAAACCTGACTATCAGTAATTGGAATTCACAAAGAATATAAGCTTATCTAAAATGGGTTAGTTATACTATGCTTGAAATTTATTAATTCACTAGCATTTTGTACAATAGGGAAAGGATTGACTCAAATAGAAAACTTTTCTCAGCAACTTTTACATGGTCAAACAACCACCAAATTAATATGAATTTGCTATAGAAGTCCATTTCCAGAATCTACTTATATCTTATGAACAATCTCTACAATATAGATATATAATACAGTGATATATTATATAACATACAGATGGTTATCTTATCAAGTATATGAAATTAGTAGGAGCAACTTATAAAACTACAGAAATAAAGGTGATTACTGTTAATAAAATACAGAGAAAAATGCACTCGAAGGTATTACCAGACAATTAAAAATAATTATTCTTGAAGAAAGTCTGATGTTACTCATAATTGAAGAGGAAATAACATAGTTCTACTCATATAACTTCCTCTTTAAAGTAAGTTATCCTGGATGGTTCATCACACACTCTAAAGGCTGCATCGCATTCCTTGAAACTCTAGGTTCCATAGATGCTATCAAATGCATTCATTTAGACATTGGTTGGTTTATTCATTCAATAAGCCTGTACAAAAGTGTCTTCTATGCACTATTTTTTGTGATAAACACTGGGAAATAGATGGGTAGAAATAGTGTGTGTATCAGTCAATGTAAAAACATGGTGTATAGGAGGACAGAAGGAATACAGACAGTAAGTTAGAAAGTTGATCGTGCCTCACACTGGGCATTAGTTGTTGCTTGGCTGGCATGGCTGTGGTTGAGCATCAACCTATGAACCAGGAGGTCATGGTTTGATTTTCGGTCAAGGCACATGCTAGGGTTGTGGGCTGGATCACCAGTGTGGTGCGTGTAGGAGGCAGCCAATCAACGATTCTCTCTCATCATTGATGTTTCTATCTTTCTCGCCCTCTCCCTTCCTCTTTAAAATTAATAAAAAGAAAAGAAACTTGAAAATGTGCAGGTCCACTAGATGTTGAGTACAGAATCAGTTTTTAGTTGGGGGCAGGAATGATTGCATTTAATGTGCATTTAACAGAGATATAAACCTTTGAAAAGGTTTAATCCATATTTTCTTTTATTCAGTAGTAAGAGTAGCCAAACGACGCGGGGGAAATTTAATGTACAGTTAAAGACCTACTTAAAACTGCCCTGACTACACCCCACTCTTAGTGGCTCTATCTACAGAAACCCTACCTGATTATGGACCTGTAAAAAAAAAATCATCATGCAATTCGAGGCAGACCCCCTTAAAATCTATTAGATACCAACTAGGAAGAAGATGATTTGAAGAGCTTGGAAGTAAAATGACAGAAAAAGGAGAACATGACTTCTATACACGTGTTAGAACCTAAACTCTCAAGAGAACGTCTCTGACTTGCTGGTTCTAGGGTTTTTCATCAATCAAATGATAAGTAAGAACAAAACAAAATACACAATTTATGAATAAGTTAAAGCAACAAAATACACAGACGTATGCAAATCTTGCTTGTTCTATTTACCAGGTACATAAGTGTGAAGAGAAAGCCCAGGAATCAGGTAACCTGAGTTGCGAGAAGGAGAAAACCTGCCCTGTGGGTCCACCTAAAGCTTCAGAGCCACCCAGACATCATGCCTCCAGGCTTTCTCTTTTCACCATCACTCAGGAGATTTTAGATAATCAAGTAAGGGAACCGGCACAAGGGACCAGCAACAGCAGTAAGATAATAAGGCCTACAGATGCCATCATAACAGTTCCATCCTATATAACAAAAAGCTAATGTGCAAACTGTCCCCTCAACCAGGAGTTCAACCGGGAGTTTGACCAGGAGGCCAGGCTGGCCAACCGCCCAGCCCTCCCCCCCTCCTCCCACAGCTGGCCCTGCCTGATCAGCTGCGATCAGGGTGGTCTGGCCGGACCCACTTGTGCACGAATTCGTGTACCGGGCCTCTAGTAGGTTTATATTACACTTTAGAATGATCATATATACTATTATTTATTTTAAATATAAAAAGGAGTAAAGGTATGAGATCATTGTAAAATGGAAGCAGTAATCCATGGATTACTGATTCCTAAGAATGTTTCTCCAAAAATAATTGTGGAGTGAGCTACTTCAAATTTAAAGGTTCTCTGGTCAAATGTAGACTTCCTTCTTGGTGATCCTTGTTGGACACAGATGGAGCAGTCTGAGGAAGGATCACAGAAGCCTCCTCACAGATACATTGTCTTAGTTTTATTTAACAAAGCATTTTTCTAACTTGAAACTCCCAATACAGCTTAGGCATTTGACATAAGAAAAATGAGAAAGCCATCTGGTATCCAATATTGACATATCTTTAAGATCGTAACTGATGACGCTTTAGTAAAAATAATGTACTAAAATCATTTAAAATTACATATTCTTTATGTTTTTACTTTCTAAGACCTACTTAACATACTTTTGGTGCAAAACAGATTATCTTAAATTTTGAATAAAGTATATTTTATTTAATGCATGCATAAACCACACCTGGCTTAATGGTATTCTTGTCTCTGTTGCTTGATATTTAACATGATAATCAAAACGTACTGCAGTGTTCACAGTTCCTGATGAGCCCTAAATGAGGCTCCATCAATTTGGCAGACTATTTCAAGACTAGAACTAAAGATGAAAAATCTCACCTTGCTTCTAAAATAAAACTCCACCTTGACAAATATGTCCAAACTAAATGATTTAAGTAAAAATAATTGAATCCAAGCCCTTTCAAAGGGTTATTACTGAGCCATCACCTGCCCCAGATGACACTAATCCTGAGTAAATGATACCTGTTCTAAGAATCTTACCTGCACATAATCAAAACTGAAAATATAACTGGCACATGAACCTGTAAAAGAACAATATATAAATTACACTAATGGCTATTTTCAAGAAATGTATATGAAACTGATTCCTTGCATCCTGTCTAGTCACATTATTTAAATCAACTCTTCTTTTTTTTTAAATCTCTGAAACAATATTTTTCAAAACTCTTTTACAAAGGTAATGGCTTATGATCCTATAGATGTTAGCACATCACATC
Source organism: Murina feae (assembly GCA_004026665.1). NCBI lineage: Eukaryota > Metazoa > Chordata > Mammalia > Chiroptera > Vespertilionidae > Murina > Murina feae. The sequence goes on from PVJC01052664.1 coordinate 8,971, forward strand.
AAAATTTCATTTTGTAAAACACTTCAACAACACATTAATTCTGCTATTCCATCTCACTACTTGCAAAACAGCGTTATTCCCTGTGCTCCTTTCCTAAACACCTAAAATATAATGTTATTTGCATCCTAACTGTAACAAGAGTTTAGCAGGTATTTTAGACTGTCTAAGCAAGGCGCTCTATTATTTCTACGAGCAGAATCCTGTCCTATTATCTGTTTACAAGGATGGAATAGAAAGGGTTCCTGCTCACAATGGCAATGAAGAAGGCTCCTGCACTTACTTCCTCTGGAGGACACACCACATTTACAGCTACATAGGGAAGAATGCCCTGTGGAAGAGATCCAGCAACTAGCTGAGTGGCTCCTACACATAGGTAAATGGGTGGGAGCAGGGGAGACAACACAAAACCACAGGGAACGGGGCAGGAGAGGCTGAGCTATAATCTCACCATAAAACCTATCTCTGGCACTGGGACATGCAATCAAAAAGGAACTCCCACCTCCTGACCTCTCCCTGAGGAATGAAGGGCTTGGACCCAGTATCGATGGCCCAACTTTTAAGTTTTCTTCCTGAAGAATGGCCCCCAAACACCAAGCTCTCAAAGCCTACAAGGCTTGCTTTCATGAGACCCATAATACCCTCTATAATAATAAAAGCATAATATGCTAATTAGACCAGACAGCTGAATGACCTTCCAGACATCCTTCCGGATGAAGCCAGGACTGTGAGGGCTGAGCCTCTTGAATGAATTTCATGCATCAGCCCTCTAGTAACAAATAAACAACAACGACAAGAATAGTTCTTACTGGGTCTCAGGATTCACAGAGTCCAGGCTACCCTTGAGTGCTCACCACACAGGCAGGGGACTGAACTGCCTGGTCTTTCCCTGAAGGAGGCCTATTTGCATGTCTTAAAAGCTGCAGCCTGCAGGTCAGGCTTCTAACTTAATATACACCTAGTGGCTGACTGCAGTGTGCTCCAGGGACACGGAGGCCACAGGTGCCCTCTTGTTGCTTTCCCCATGCCCTCCTCCAGATTTCTCGCAGCTCCCACCTTGGGGAACAAAAAAGGATGCACTCCTTGATCAATGGGCTCTTGCTGCAAATGGGCTTTGCATTCACAGGCCCTATGGGGCTTTAGAAAACACAGAAATAGTTCTTAACCATTTGTACGCCATAAGCAGCTATAGACGCAAGAGGCGGACCTTTTTGAATGAAATTCAAAATACTGTGGAAGTTAACTGATTAACCAGCTATTTCCTCTTAGGGCTCAGCACAGAGACAGGATTGAACTGCCCAGTTTCTTCTTGATAGAGATCTATTTGCACATGTTAAATGTTTGCGCCTGTGCTGGCAGGTCTGCAGTCGCTTGGTGGTTGAGCTTTGACCTGTGGACCTGAAGATAACTGTTCAATTCCTGACCTGGGCAAGATACCTGGGTTGTGGGCTCCATCCCCAGTGTGGGGCCTGCAGGAGGCAGCTGGTCAATGATTCCCTCTCATCACTGATGTTCCCGACTCCCTTTCTCCCTCTCCCATTCTCTCTGAAAGCAATAAAAATATATTTAAAAAAAAAAGCTTCAGCTGTGGATCAGGCTTCTAACTGAACTCCCATGTCAGGGGTGGCTGCAATCTTCTCCAGAGTCTGGGAAGGCTGGCAAGTGTCATCTTCATGCCCTCCCTCTGGGTGTGAATCTGAAGGAAATGGAATCACCATCTCAAAAAAACACATGCCTTCCCCTGTACACTGCAGCACTATTTACAACAGGCAAGGTTCAAAACAACCCTGGTGTTCATCGATAGATATATAAAGAAAATGTGCGTAGATATACAATGGAATATTATTCTTGCTATCTGTGACAACGTGGATGTACCTTGAGGGCATTATGCTAAGTGAAATAAGTCAGAAAAACTAACACCCTATGATGTCACTTTTATGTGACATAAAGAAAACACCAGATTCACAGAAAGTATAGATAGGAGGTTGCCAAAGAGAGGGAGAAGGGTGGGCAAAATGGATGAAGGTGATCAAAAAGTACACACTTCTAGTTATAAGACAAGCAAGACACCGGGCTGTATAACATGATGGCTAGACTTAACAACACTGCC
>PVJC01052665.1:0-11065 GCA_004026665.1 Murina feae
TACTTAAACCTAATACACTGTGGTGGAGTCACAATTCTAATATCTCTTCATCTTAGCTGGGCAAAAGATAATGCTAAAAGGAAGAAATAATATAATGCCTCTAGCGCAGGAGTCCTCAAACTTTTTAAACAGGGGGCCAGTTCACTGTCCCTCAGACAGTTGGAGGGCCAGACTATAGTTTAAAAAAAACTATGAACAAATTCTTATGCACACTGCACATACCTTATTTTAAGCAGGACAAGCAGCGGCAGCAAAAACACCCACATGTGGCCCGCGGGCCATAGTTTCAGGATGCCTGCTCTAGTGCCTATGAATATTTTTCTAATAGCTTTTGAAACTCAATACACTATGTTTTATTGGAAACTATTTTCATGAAATCATGTGAAGAGCTAACAAATATTTTACAAAGCATATATGCGTATTTGTTGCAAATAAAGTGTGAGAACAATTAATAATGAGCTTGATTCATTTAGATCAGTGGTTCTCAACCTTCCTAAGGCCACGACCCTTTAATACAGTTCCTCATGTTGTGGTGACCCCCAACCATAAAATTATTTTCGTTGCTACTTCATAACTGTAATTTTGCTACTGTTATGAATCATAATGTAAATATATGATATGCAGGATGTATTTAAGCGACCTCTGTGAAAGGGTCATTCAACCCCCAAAGGGGTTGCAACCCACAGGTTGAGAGCCACTAATTTAGATAGTGGGTTAAGACTCTTCCATAACAGGTTTTTGAGATGTTTAGGTATTTAAGGCAACATAATGCAGATAATAGGGTACAATAAACATACGTAAGTGATATCTATATATATAAAAGGCTAAGCGACTGTCCGACCAGTAGCTATGATGTGCAAGAACCACCAGGGGACAGATGTCCCAACCGGTAGCTATGACACACACTGACCATCAGGGGGCAGGTACTCAATGCAGGAACTGCCAAGCTGCATGACTTGGTAGTGGCGGTTTTCAGGTGACACTCCCTGGAACCAGAGAGGAGGGAACCTGATTCTGGGGTGTGTCACCTGAGAACCACTCTCTTGCAATCCAGAACCCCTCGAGGGATGTTGGAGAGCAGGTTTTGGCCCGATCCCCACAGGCCAGGCCGAGGAACCCCACCTACCAGAGGGATCCTGCTCACTCCACAGATGCCCTTCGAGCTGCCATCCCACTCTAGGTGTGGCTGGCCAGGTGTGTTGGCTACAGGGCATGTCTGGCTCATCTCACCCAGTCACATTCCACTGGCCACCTTCTAATTAATTTGCTTTCAGTGTGCCTGAATCCATGCACCAGGGTCCTAGTAGTTGTATAACATGTTTAGTATTCTACTCTGGAAAAATATAGTATATCCTTGAGAATATTGTTATCTTTGGTTAATGAGAGAGTAGATTTTCCTTAAATAGGCTTTTTATAGTTTGTTTCTTCTAGAGATCTCTAAGTATAAATTAGTTAATGTATTGCTAGCAGTACCTTTGAAAGTAAAGAAAAATATCCTACTAATTAAAGTAACTTGACATATTGGACTAAAACTATATTTCTCAATGGGTTACTGTTTTTCTTAAATTCTGAATTAGGATAATCTTGGAGAATTTTTAACTTACCTCCAGGAAGCTATATTGTCAGATATTTCACCTTTTATCATCACATTTTAAGGTTCTCTATGTAGAAGCAGAGTTCAGAACAGGTTCTGTTTCCTTGTTTCTTCTTCCCATCCTTATGATCTTTGACCCCATTTTCCTATATCTGTGAAGATCTTCAGTTGTTCCAATTATATACCAATGCCCTTCCTTTTGATTGAGGTTCTGAATTCTCAGAAAAGTACTGCATAATACAAAAGGGAAGATTTAGCTATATAAATTACCACTTTTGGTAAATTCACATGTAGAAAAGTATGACATGAAATTTTCTAAAATAATTCTTCATGAATAATTCTTCATGTCATGAATCTGGTGACTTCTCATTGAGAAAGCATTTCATGGCTTCTTGCAACTATGTAATTAAAAGATAAGTAACTTTTCAGAGGGTAATTCATTTATTCTTTGTTAATGTGTTTAAAATTTGTTATCTAGAGAGTATTTTTGTTTTGGGGAGAAAAAAAATCTATAATTTTTGACACACCAGATCTTTTATAGGCAAGTATTTGCCTACTGACCTTTGATCTTTTTATAAATTAATGAGAAATGTAGATTGCATAGGATTATTATTTTTAAAGGGTGAGAATAATAATTTTTGACAAAATAGTACTATAAAGTATGTTTTCTTTTATTTAAAAATAACTTAAAGGGATTCTAAGCATTGGTGAAATACTAGTTTTATTTTTTAATAAAATGACAATACGATTGAAATTTAAGTAATTTCACTGAGAAAATTTATTTAAAGCTTTTTTCTGATGTAAATATAACAATTTTCCTGTTAGAGACTAGCTAACCTCCACAGTGGCATCTGATGTTTACAAATGTAGATGATTTGGGTTAAGCATATTTAAAATTTTTATTACATCCTCCAGATATTTAAAATGTTGCCTTATTCTAAAAAATCATTCCCTAATGTTTGTTTTAAAAGAAAAATTTCTCAGCTCTAGGAATATTTTTAAATTTATTCTAGACCTTTGGGTTCTCAAATATAAAGTATAGCTTTTAACAAAGAATTTGTAGACCACATGATTATGGCAGCATAGATGAGATCCAGGATTCAACTGACGATGAGTGGGTCTGTCAAGTTTCTTAAAATATGTCATGGAGTTTTTTAATATCTCAAAAATGTTTCTTTGAAACTATCAGACAACTGTTTGATAGGGTTTTCTTATTTGTTAATACTCACAAGTTCTGTTTTTCTCAGCATGCAGTGTTGAGCGCAATGTGCAGTGTTGACTGGCCTTTACATAGATAAGCTGGAAGAGCGTTAGTTTTCCTTGGGAAGCCAAGCACACACAGAATTAATTGAGGAATCCAACTGATTTCTTCTTTCCTAGCTGCAATTCAAATGACTCAGGTGTAATACAGTGCAGTCGAGAAAAGTCAAGCTATACAAAGCCCTGCATTAAACACTTTCTACTCACAGAATAAGGTGTTGATTGTTAAGTCATTATTAGGAAAACTAACAATTTCCAAATGGAGAAAAAGATGTCCTCTACTATAGATGGTTGCTCAACTAACATATCTGGAGTTAAAGCAACTGATTTCAAAAGTCTGCATTATTTTCTTCGTAGTGTGAACCTGTTTTTGTTTGTTTGTTTGTTTTCAGAATTAACATTGGTCATTCTAACAAGTTGAATGGCAATTTTCAAGCACAAGGATCTTTCAAACAATATTTTCTTTGCTTTAAAGTGATATGAAGCAATAAATGTCTGGGGAGTGTGATATTTTGGGTGAATTAGGTAAAGTTTTTTTCTCTTTCATGCATAGCTTATGCTCCACTAATCATCAAAAATGATGTTTTGTCAAAAACCACTGAACAATTCATTGAATCCTTTATTGTATTCAAAATAATATTCCCCTTTGTGGAGTTATTCATGTTGTTCACTGAGCCTCAAAATTGTTTTTAATCATCCGAAATATGGAAGGTCTGTCTGTAATAATCACATCTCCGTGCTTAACCAAGATCTAGATGATAAGATCTACTATTATCTCCTCTAAACTTGTATTGTGTGGTTTATTCTAACAGTATGTACTTGAATAATCTAGTACCTGAATTGGAGGTCAAATTTGTTCTTTCATTTCCTTGAGTTTGCTCCTTAGCTCTTTTCTATGGTGTGTTTTTTTGTAGTAAGTTTATTATCATACCACAGTTTTAATTTTCAAATCCCTGAAGATATAAGCAAATTTTCCATCATGAACATTGGTTATGTAGTAATAAATCAGACTGTATTTATTGATGGTTAATGTATAATGCATTTCAAGTGAACTTAACATTCAGTGCATTGTATTCAGATCAGCATCTTTGTAATTTCCTAACATTTCAGGAAGTTTTTTATTTACCTGAAGTTTGGCTAACATGACTTTTCATTTCACATGATTTGGTAGCAAAGAGTTAAAGACCAATGCTACATCCTCAGAAATGACTCATCAACCCATTTCGAGGACAATTTGGGAACCACTGGGAAATAATATTAGGACACAAATAAGAATTTGAATTTGTTTCATTTTTAGAAAGAATGGTCAAAGAAGTCCTATGCCAGAAAACCAATTGTTTCTCTCTAAAAAACATGATTTCTCAAGGGAAAATGAATAAAAAATTATATTGTTCACAGAGTTGATTAAAAGGTGAACATCAGAACCCACTCCACACTCCAAGGGAATTCTTTTACTATTGCTTCTTGAATTCAACTAATAGATTATAAAAGAACTGGGGAAAGTGGTTACCAGAGGAAACTTGGTGACAGGCTAAGCCAGCATCCAAGTATGAACCATGCAAGATGGAGAGGAGTATGTGCACATGCAGTGGAGGCATCAAGAGCTGTGGGAGCAGCAGTGGAAGTGTCACTTTCTTTCTCTTATGAAAAAAAGAATAGAAAAATGTACACTACATGGAGAGTAAAATGTAGGGGTCAGGTAATGAGAAAGCAGTAATTGAGAGGGATAATAGAACTCTACAGGTTATTTTACAAATGAAAACAAAGCTCAGATAAAAATTAAAATAATTCTGTGTGAAACAATTGTAGACAGGGATCATTCACACATGTAAGCACATGACAAGACAGGACAAGAGGGGGACTGAAGAAGACATTAAATAAAACAAGATCAAGACACTGATCAAATAATTTTCAGTATGAGTATGAATTGATGGACAACATAAAACATCAATTTATAAGATATACTTGTAATATCCTATCTAATAAAAGACTAATATGCAAGTTGACCATCACTCCAACACACAAGATGGCTGCTTCCATGTGGACACAAGATGACCAGCAGGGGAGGGCAGTTGGAAGGGACCAGGCCTGAAAGGGAGGGCAGTTGAGGGGGGTACCAGGCCTGCATGGGAGGGCAGTTAGGAATGACCAGGCTGGCAGAGGAGGGCAGTTAGAGGTGATCAGGCTGGCAGGGGAGGGCAGTTAGGCATTGATCAGGCTGGCAGGGGAGTGGTTAGGGGTGATCAGGCAGGCAGGCAGATGAGCGGATGGGAGCCAGCAGTCCTGGATTGTGAGAGGGATGTCTGACTGCCCATTGAGATTGGGCCTAAACAGGCAGTTGGACATCCCAGGAGGGGTCCCAGATTAGAGAGGGTGCAGGCTGGGCTGAGGGACACCCCCCCCCCCCCGCATGAATTTCATGCACCAGGCCTCTAGTATTATAATAAACTATTTGGTTAATGCAGTAATAGTGTATGCAATTTGCAATATTTTTTTTAAAAGAAACCCTTTTAATAAGACTAAAGGGCCCAATTCTACTTGGTATTTCCAAGTTAAGAAGAGCCTTGCCCAGGTACAGCTCGAGACCTTGTCTCCTTATTCAAACATTATTGGTGTAGAGTCAGTGCAGCACCCGTGAAGGAACATGAGTTTTGGAGTCAGGCAGACCTAATTCTTGATCTAAGGCAAGTTACTTAACTTTCCATGGCTTCAATTTCCTTTCCTGTAACAAGAGGATCATAAACTTGCTGGTTTAGGGAATTGTGAGGATTGCATATAAAATGCCAGAACATGCCAGAAACTAAAAAATGAACTTTTGTTAGTACTGCTGTTTTAGTTATTGCTTTACTTCATTTGGGCACTCGGTAGCAATATTCTATAGACCGCGTAGCTGATAAACAGCAGAGATCTCTCACAGTTCTGGAGGCTGGATGTCTGAGGTCGGGGGTCCAGCATGGTTGGGTAAGGACCCTATTCCAGGTTTTTGGCTTCTTGTGTCTTCACATGGAGGAAGGAGCTAGGGAGCTTAGTGAAGTCTCTTATAAAATAATTCCATTTATGAAGTTTCCGCTCTCATGACTCAAGAACCTCCCAAAGGCCCACCTTTTAATAACATCACATCAGCATTAGGATTTCCACACATGAATTTTGAGAGGATCAGACATTCAGACCATAGCAGTTATTGCTATAATTATTGAGTAGAAAGTTTATTTAATTATATGTTTATTTATTAAGATTCAGATGGAGTATATGGAGAAAAGATAGTCCTTACATTGTGGGTAGGATGTGGACTCCTCAAGAAGAGGATATAACAAAGTCTATCTAGAGAAAGAAGCACTGGAAAAGACACCAAAGTGGAACGCATATGGAAAATGTCAAGCAGTTTGGTTCATTTGACTGCTTGGAGGCATGACCAAAGATGTCTCTCTGAAGTGCATATTTGACTTCTCTGTGGGTTGCTGAGCAGTCAGTTTGATTGCAGTGCTTATGAAAGGACAGTGGTGTGCATACTTTATATTCTTGTGGCGATTTTTCATTCTCGGGATTTGCTGGAAGCAGTATGTAAATGCAGCCTGTTTTGTATTGCCAACGTCTGTTCTCTTTCTTACAATTCAGAGTAGAAATCTACATGAAAATATCACTTGACTTCAAAGAACAATAATTTTTCATTTGTTTGTATCAAGGGTCAGTAAAGGCTTCTAAATTTATTTCCAAAATACAGCTTATTCCTAGTGGAAAGAGCTGACCGAATCCTCTGTGTATATTTGCAAAGCTGCAAATAGCCTTAGCATCTTCTAAATGAAGGACTTAAGATGAGCATGACTTCAGAATTTCAGGTGGAACAGATTCCCCAAAAAGGGATACACTTTTTCACTAAGTGAGGCAAATTGGCTAAAAGCAAATCTTGGAATTATGATGTGTTTGTTAACCTTCAATAAAATCATTTTTATAAAATTCAAGGTTTTGTAAAACTTTCTCGTGACAATCCCATCAGCACCTACGTCAATGGTGAGGCTTATGGCTGTGAAGATATATCAATGGTCACATTGCACAATAATTAAAATGTATCAGTCCTTATTATGTCAAAGATGCTTGACTTTCAAAGGCTCACCATTTTCATTAGAAGGAGTAAGCCAAATATGCATGTTAATAGTGCAACAATAGAGAATCCAAAGGTATCTTAACCAAATAAAACAGCCATAAGGCAAGTTTTAGGGGCATTTGGGAAATCTTTCTGCCTCCCTTTAAAGCCAGAATTTTATAATATGTTTGTTAAGATTTTCACTAAAAAGTAAGAAAATACAAATGTGTATCAAGGGAAACATACAATTCCTCCCCAAAATAATGTAATTATGGTAAGAACATTATTGGGATGTGATTTTTCATCCAATACTACTTTTGGTGTCAAATGAAATGAAAACTTATTTTTAACCCAGAAATATTACATTCAGAGAATTAAACTGCACTTTAGAAGCTTGGACATGGTTTTATTTGTGGTCTCCTCATTTCTTTACCTACAGGGACCACTTTCTAGTCCCTGTTTCACAGATGCTGAGAGAACGTGTGTATAATTCACTATGTTGTGTACATGTCCAAAGAGTCAAAACCAGATCTCCACTTTACATTCCGGGAGTACCCAGTGCCACTCCACAGCCTGATACCAATGCTTTTCTACATGGAGGGGACTTCTCAGCAGGTTACACATCTATCTTTAATATCGGTGAGATCTGAATCCAGGTGCTGCCACTTACTGACCAAAGAAAGAAGTCACTTATGTTCTTTTTGTAAAACACCTACCTTCTAGGATTTTTCTGTTGTTTTAATGAGATAAAAGCTATAAAACTTGTGACAGATGCTTTCTACATATTTAGTATTTAGTTAATACTTGCCTGTAGAAGTGACAGTACTAATACTACAGATGATGATATTAAATGTGGTAGAATTGTTACTAATGCCCTTTCTAAGTATTCATAGTGGTGATGGCAATAGTTGTATGAAGATTTAGAATTTTGTTTCAACTTCAAATTAGGAACCATTTAACAATTTTTATGTCACTCAGTTCTATTTCTTTTATATAAACATTTTTATATAAAACCCCCAAAAATGTAACTTCATAATACTCAACTCACTTTTATTGACTGGTCACTAGTAACTTTCCACATAAAAGATTTCACAGATGTTCTTCATTAATTGCAAGAAGGTTATGGATGAACCAGCCCAAGTCCTCTCCTCTACTGAAGACTCTCAGATTCCCTACAATGGAATAAAAATCATTTTTTTAATGAGAACAAAAATGAAAATTAGAGAAGGGATAGGAATATTATACATTACCTGTTAGCGTAGTCTATAACTCTCTTAAACACTTTCATACTATTTCATTCACTTGATCAGTGTAATTATCCTAGGAGGAAAATACTAGAGCAAAGATTACTGGACATTTCCATTTCCCCCCTCCCATTTTATAAATGAGAAAATCAAGGCTCTAAGAAGACACCTTTTCAAGTTTTCACAGGTAGAAAGTGGCTGAAGTGGGAGGTAATAAACATTGTCTCTTGATTCCTCTTAGTAAGAGCATTACCTCTAAATGATGTGTAGGGTGTGATTCTAAAAAGATTTTCAGAGCATACACTCCACTGTGCAGCCTGCATTTGGGCCTCCTTGGGCTATTCCTGCTCCTGTGGCCAAATCCTGTTCTCAGCCCTTATTGCTACCTTTGTTTTAAAGGAAAAACGTTGGAAACACAAATAATGCACTCATTATAAAATGAGTTTTGATGACCTTTTAGTATTTGTTGTGTATGAACGGTTAGCAGCAGTTAAAGATGAAAAGGACTTGGCACTGAGCCTTCTTAATTATTGTTCATGTTTCAGACCTTCAATATAGCCCAGTTCTTGCTGCTACATCTAAATGAGGTTTACAGAACCTGGAGCTGTGAGATCAGTGCTCATTAACGGAGGGCTGACAGTACTGTGGAGTTTTCCTTTTTGCCCATTTAGAAAAAAAATCATCTTAGGTCTCAGACTCAGATGTTTTATTTTACATGTGAATTACCTGCTGGTTTGAATTATTGTAAGTGCGCTCTTGTAAAGAGAAGCCTAAAATGAGATCATAGAAGCATGGCAAGAGAGAAGAAGGAGGCAGTACTTGGCTAGGCTTTCTGAATTTGCTAAGTCACAATGGTTATGAATAGCATGAGAACTCAACATTCCATTGTAAATCATGCTGTCCTGAGAAGTGTTAAAAGTGGAGGTTCATATGACTGGTGAATTCCACCTCCATGGATACCATGGTCATCTCCATCCTCTCTGACTCCAGGCCTTTAAACCTGGTCTTTTGACCTTTAGAGTCTTACATTTTGATCTTGGCTACACATCACTGCCTGATTTGCCTTCTAAAAGGGGCAGCTGTGATTATGTAGTCCCTATAATTCTGTTGCTGGTGTCCCATTTTACAGTGAATTATAAACATTTTTTTTTACTGGTTAACAACGTTCAAATTATGGTGTCAGAACAAATAAGCCAGCTAACTAATCTCAAAAGGCAAATATCACATCAGTAGATCTGTTTTGCCTGATATAGTTTGCATATTTAATAAGCATGAAATTACCATTTAATAGACTTTTATAAGAAATACTGTGGTGGCCATGTTTTGTTACGTATCTGGAATTTAGGTTCCTAACAAAAAGAAAGTGAGTTCTTGTCTCTAATGTGTGGGTAGAGCACAGAGCATGGTGAAGAATGGCAAGAAACACATAGATGCAGAGTTATGTTCTAGAGCAAAGCAAATGAAAAAGACCTCACGACTGAGCTAAAAGTATATGGTGGCAGATTCTTAGCCAGCAGAGTAGACAAACTCTTTAAAATACAATTAACAGAAAACATGGGCCAGAAATGTTAACTTCAGACAATTACTTACTGAATATGAATTTTCTTTAATAAGTAATCTGACACAAGGAAGTAATTATCCCTATACAAAACCATATGAAATAAAGTGTGTAGAGAACAGAGACAGATCAATAGGATTTATGTTCTAAAATAAGAACAATTCAGAATACAGTAAACAGAAATGATAACTTCTTGACTATTTCTACTTTCTGTCCTTAACCTGCCCTTTGATAAGAAGAATTTTAGATACATATTGGAACTGTACACTGTAGTCATTCTTGTATATAATTGATGTTTATGTTGAATCATAGTTCTTATTTCAGCCATTCTCAACTCAGTCTTCTCTAATCCATATAAAATTCTGAGAATGAATATGGATTGGTTATAAATAGGTATTTATAACCTCAAAGTATATGAATACAGAGTGGACAGAGAAATAAAGCACACTGCCTACCTGTTATCTTTTCACAGTTTATTCCTATGTGAATGAGCTAGATGTTACAGATGCATTCTTGATTTAGTATTCTGTTTCTTTCTGCTTGATTGGTCTTATTAGGGGCTCCTCATATTTCAATTGCTTGCCCCTTTCTCCTGGAACACATGCAATGTTCTTACCTTCATACTTTATTCTAACATGGTGACCTAGAGAATTAGGAAATGGAAAAATGCTGAAGGGAAATATTCACATTGAAGAAATAATGCTGAAAGTAAATTTCTTGAATCTCAAAGACCTCAACAAGGAAAAAGTCATTTGCTAAAATTTTCATTGAATAAACAGTTATTTATATATCATACTAGGGGCCCGGTGCACAAAAACTTGTGCACTCGGGGTGGAGGGAGTCCCTCAGCCCGGCCTGTGCCCTCTCACAGTCTGGGACCCCTCAGTGAATGGCCTATGATGGCCCCAGTCTGCCAGGCACCTTTTGTGTGTGTGTGTGTGTGTGTGTGGCCACTGGGGACCTGCCCCCAGCTGCATCTGAGGCTCGGAGCAGTCCTCCTGTGTGTGTCTACCTGCTGGGGGCCTGTCCCCAGGCACACTGTGGAGGCTTGGAGCAGGCACCCCTCTGTGTTGATCTCTCAGACTCTTGCCCTCCCCTGCATGTTGTTCTCTTTTTTGAGCTGTGGCCAGGGCTGGGTGCTAACTGCCTCCCAAGCTTGCCTACTGCCCATCTTCCTCCAGCCACCAGAAAGCAGGGAAAACCCCGCCTTGTGGTCAGGCCAGCCTTTTCCTGCTCCCTGATCCCCGGAAGGGACCTGGGAAGCCGCCAAGCAGGCCGCCAACTCTTTCCCACTCACCCGTCCCCTGCTGCCTTCCTTTCCCACTTCC
>PVJC01052666.1:0-10990 GCA_004026665.1 Murina feae
AAAAGTGCCTTGCCCTAAATCAAACAGCTTGTAAATACTGTAGTTTGATCCCAAGTTGTAGCCCTTTCCCAACCTCTGTAACTAACACAGAAACTTGGAAACTCTGTTGTTAGCCTGAGGGCTTGGGTTCCTGCCCACTCTCTCACTTGCTCTGTGAGCCTGGCCTTCATGTCCTTCCTCAGGCAAAGGGGTCACTTGACCATATGTCCATACCAGGTAATATGGTAAGCAGCAGGACCGTTAGCTTCTGTGGGGTTAAATCTTATTTCTCTCATTTATTAGATGTGTATGTTTGAGAAGGAAAAGCTCCCATTTCCTTGGCTGTAAAATGTACTCTAATGAGACCAAGCTAACAAATCTGTTGTAAAAATTATAAACAATGATTTCATAGTGATGGGGACACAGCAGACACTCACAGAAAGTATTTGTTTTGCAACTTAAAGCCAGAAGCAAGAATTATTTTCTGTTTTTATTTGTTGTATGACTGGAGCTCAGCCATTAAATGCAGTCAAAGAGAGGAAGCCCACGGCTGCATGCAGGCCCCGGTCCCCGTCAGCCACAGAAGGGGGTTCTAAGTGAACCCGAGGGCTGTTAACATGGTTAAGATTGACACATCCTGAGGGATATTCTCTGTGGTGAGCAAACCCATTAGAATGATGAAATCCTAAAAACTTTGTTCCACATGTATTGGTTTATGATGAACAAACATGATGACTTCATTTGAATGGGGCTAATAGTGAACAGATGGGTTGGAGAGGCAAAGACCACAAAACGCTATCTCTAAAAATGTAGTTCTGCTCAGTAAACCCTGAATGCTGTTCTCACTTTTTAGTCCCTGTAGCTGAGACTGAGGAAGATGGCTGACGAGAAACACATGGACCAAGATGGTATTTACCATATACTTCTGTGACCCTAAGATATTGCCACTAGCTGCCCCCAGCAGGATGAAAATGAAGTACGTGGAAAGAGAAAGGTGGCCCTTGAAATTTACTTAAGAGGTATCCACATGGGGATAGGTTTTTAAAGTTGATTCCCATTCTGTTGTAAGAATTCAACAAAGATGAAGAAAGTGAACATTTACTGAACTACTAGTATCTAGACATGCATTATACTAGATTTTATTCACGTACTAGGGGCCTGGTGCACAAAAATTTGTGCACTGGGGGGGGGGGTCTCTCAGCCGGGCCTGTGCCCTCTTGCAGTCTGGGACCCCTCTGGGGATGTCCACCTGCTGGTGTGCCTGGCCAGCCTGGGTGAGGGGCTGATGTCTGTTTGCAGGCTGGCCAAGCTCCCCAGTGGGAACCCTCACCCCAGGGGGTGTGGCAAGCCTGGGTGAGGGGCTGAGGGCAGTTTTCAGGCTGGCCACAGCTCCCACTGACCCTCCAGGCGATCTGCCTGGGAAGCATCTGGTGGCAGGTGGCCACCCCATGGCCTCCCAGGCCCAGGTGGGAGGCTTGAGGGTCCGGCCGGCTGGTCCCGCCCCCCGAAGCTTCCGCCTGGGAAGGCATGGGCCGGCTCAGGGCGCCGGATGCCTTCCCGGATGGAGGCTCCCAAGATGGCGGAGGTCGCAGCCTGGGAGAAGCCGCACACAGGGGCTGCGGCCTCCGCCATCTTGGCTAGGTCAATTTACATAGTCACTCTGATTGGCTGGTGGGCGTGGCTTAGATAGTCCCAAAGAAACGGTTAATTTTAATATTACACTTTTATTAGTTAGGATGACATATACACACACTATTTTATAATATCAGTTACTTTCCAAGGTGATTGTCGTTTTATTTGTTTTTTGTTTTTGCCTTTATGTGTTTGGTTTGGCTTGGTCTGGTTGGCACCAAAATGCTGTTGAGGTTTTGGTTAATCCCTTGGTCTGGAGTTTGAAATTGAGTTTGGAGAATAGAGAATTGGTAGAAATGGCAAAATGCTCTCTGTGACCCTCTTAAATGTTTATAAAATTAATTATGACTCAATGGCACAGAAATTCATATATAATTGCAATTTTATGTTTAGGTAATGTGGGACAACATGGTAGAAATTAAATACAGGAGAAGCTCAGCTTATAAGTTTAAATTTAAGACCTCAGCAGAAATTGTGGTGAGGGATATGGCTTCCAAAGACATGGAATTCCAAGGGGTTTAGGTAAAACCAAACTGACTTTAATTCACATTATTCTATTTCACTAAAACTGATAAAAATCCTGGAAATGGAGAGTAGTGGCCCATTTTATTAGGAAAATGACTATTAAAGAATAAAGGGGAAAAACAATAAGTGGGGAAATCAGCATTTGAAATCAATTATTTTTAATTTAAAAATTCTGCTTTATGAGCACTCCAAAAATGTCTATCCTAGTGGCCTGGGAATGTGGCCACATTGCATGAGGCTTGACCACATGTCAGATTTTATTCAAAGTCCCTGATCCTGATTACTCTACCTCTTAATCTGCTTTCTCCTTGACACATTAAAAAAAACACCTGTATTTTATTTAAAAAATTGACACCTATTAATTCCAAAAATAAAATAAAAACAAACTTAAAAATACAAAAATCAAATTTAAAATATCTGTCAGATAAAATTTCACTTAGGGACATTATTGTTATTAAGAATTGAGACCAGCATTATGTTACCTTTGTAACTAGCTTGTTATTAATAGTAATAATAGGAGAGGAGTAAAGGGAACACCAGACATACACATGGTCATCTGGGCAGCTTCACCAGGAAGCTGCAATATTACACCCTCCTGGGAACCATTGGCCCATGCCCTGCAAATCAGTGGGGGCAGGCACTAAACAAAGGGGGAAATGGACACATGCACAGTAAAGTTGGGGTGATGTAGGGAAGGTTAGTCTAACCTAGCGACAAAGATCACTGCTAGGAGGATGGACTCATTGCAAGTGTGCAAAATCTGGAAATGTGTAATTCCCAGACAAAGCGTTCTCTCTCTCTTATTCTTGCTATGCTCCAGTTTCCTTGCACTTGCCCATGCTCCCTCCATAGCCATGTGGCCCTAGAAGTGGCATGGCCCACAGCCATACAGACCCCACATGCAATGGACACAGTGGGGAACACAAGCTAAGCTAGCCAGATGCTGGACTGGGCTGTGCAAATACGGATAGAGGCTCTGCACAATGGCTTTGATCTTAGCCTTGATGAAGACAAAATTGGACTTTTTCCCTGGTGAGACAGAGGGAGATGGGGACTTGGAAGCCTAGGGGTTTAATGCCACAAAAAGAAAGCTTCCCACAATACCCCATCCTCTGTCAGGGCCTCTGGAAATTCTTACTCCTGTGGCACCCCAACAGGTGTGGACACAGAGAGCACCATCCCGATAACAATTATTAGCATCTTTCGATACAAGCACCAACTAGATATACATAATTCTATAAAATTGGTATTAAAATTTAAATCAATACATTTATTATTAAAACTAGTGGCATACAGGGAGCTTAGCCAATGAGCATTAAGAAAAGGTGTTTCCTCTGTAGTTCAGTCTGATCACTGGCTCCACCCTTGCCCAGGCCTGTAACCTCTGGCCAAGGCTGTAGGCCTGGGCAGGGGACCCCCAGACCCCTGCTTTGCCAGCTCCACTGGTGCCCAGACCCCTGTGATCGCAGGCTCCGCCCCTGCCCATGACTAAGGCCTCTGGCAAAGACCTCTGGCCTGGGCAGGGGAACCCAACCCCCTCTGATTGCCTGTTCAACCCTTGAGGCCCCCTGCCTCTCCCACCACCTGCTTTGCAAACAGGCCTGACCACTTCAGTGGCGGGGCTGAGCTGGACTGGGTGCCGCCATCTTGTGGCTATGGGGATGGCCATCTTGTGGCCATGGGGGTGGCCATATGTGTCACAGACTGATGCCTAATTTGCATATTACTCTTTTATTAGACAGGATGTGGCTATGGGCGCCTCCATCTTGTGTCCATGGGTGCTGCCATCTTGTGGCCATGGGGGAGGCCATGTTGTGGCCATGGGGGCGGCCATCGTTGCCATGGAGTGACACCTAATTTGCATATTGCTCTTTTATTAGATAGGATATAAAATTTCCCAAGAATAATCTCTATATGATGCAATTACACTAGAAAGCCCAACAGGATTTTTACAGATTTGACAAACTGTTTCCAAAGCTTATATGCAATAGCATAGTAAAAAATAGCCATATAGAAGAGAAGGCCAAAAATTATACACCACCAGGTATTAAGAGTTCTAAAGTTAGCAAAATAGAGTTCATGCTGATCTGGTCCAGAGATACGCAAGCACATGAAAATTCTTCATAAGGAAAATAAAATAAAATTGGAACTTAAATACCATATTGTGCACAATAGTCAATTCTAAGTTCATGAAACTTAAATAAGTATACAAAGTAGTATACATCTAAAATAAATATAGGGGTTATATTTAACACCTAAGGTGGGAAGAGAAGATTTTTAAAAACCCCATAAAATTACAGACCATAAAGGAAAACTCCTGTGTTGTAATTGAAAACAGGTGGTACTTTTGGCTTAGGTAAAGAGAATTGCAAAATTTCTCCCCCCCCCACCCACCCAAAACCAAGTTTAAAGCTAAACAAAGTGATCAAAAAACAGTTTTTCAGGCCTCTGGAGAGTGATGCAAGGCAAACAGCAGGTTAAGAGGTATTTATCCATGAACAGCTGCTGAAACTTCAGGTAAAAATAGGAGAGTCTGAGGCTACTTGCCTGGGACTTCTTCCATCCTTCCTCTCCCAGCTCAGCTGCAGCAGTTTTAGCAGGGAAGGTCTGACCGTGACTAGTCACTTTGCTGCCAGGGGCGGTTAACATGATTTGGAGTGGAGGGTAATACCCATGCCTGATGATGGCAATAAAAGTAAAAATCAAATACAAATGAGTAAGAAAAAATGGGAAAACCCATGGCTCCGCTAGTCTAAAGTTGCTAGTCCTGGTTGCAATTAGTGGCACAACAGCCAGAAACTTAAGGGCAATACCTGGCAAATGAGAGAGCCACAGCAGGGTTAGGTAACTCTACATCCATCTTTGGAAGACAAGGACACTGTGCATGTACACTGCCAGTTTAAGTAAAGGAGGCATGCGGCCCGCTGGAGGCAAGTTTGGCATGCTTGAGTACACAGAAGACCTAAGTGTGCCCAGGGAAGGCCAATGTCAGGGCTGGAGCTGAGGACTACCTGAACTACCTCTTTCCACACACACATCCATCGCCAAGAGTGGCAGCCTTCTATTCTGAACATGGACTTACATTTGAGCACTATTAACTGATCACTAAGCTATTCAGATACCAGGGGCCACACATTTTCAGGAAGGAGCCCAGGTCAGCTAATAAGCTAAGGAAACCCCCTCAAGACAAAAAGTTTCAGAATCCAGAGTCGCTACAATATCTTATCTCAAAGCTCCACTTATTTTTAACCACAGAAAATTATGACATGCAAAGAAATAGGAAAGTGTGACCCATACTTAGGTGGAAAGAAAACAGTCCATCGAAACGAACTTGAAATGGTACCAGCTTTGAAGGCATTATAGGTTAAGCTATTATATGTTAAGAGAAATAATGTTTAAATATTAAAGAAAAATCTAACAACAATAACTACAATTTAGATATCTCAAAAAATATCAATTATAAAAAGAAGCACATGGAAACTTTAATAGCTGAAAAATCATTAAATGACTTCAAAAAATATTTGAAATGTAATATTTAGTGAACTTGATTAGGGATTTGTATTAATTATCTGATATGAAAAAATACAGAGACAAATATTGAGGAGGAATGGACCTGTGGGACAACATGAAACTCTACCTGGGCATGTGTAAGACCCTTTCAACACTCAGGAAAAGGTGAAATATACAAATCTGAAAAAGGAGGACATATTGGTTGCTTCCAAATTTTGGAATTATAAATAAAACTGTTATAAACATTGATGAAGGTTTGTATATGAATGTTTTCAACTACTTTGGGTAAATACTGGGGAGTGTGGTTGCTGAATCATATGATCAGAATATATTTAGTTTTGTAAGTACTACCAAGCTGTTTTCCAAAGTGGCTGTACAAGTTTGCACTTTCCCCAGCAATGAATAAGAATTCATGTTGCTCCACAGTCTCACCAGCATTTGGTGTTGTCCGTGTTTTGGATGTTGACTATACTAATAGATGTGCAGTGGCATCTCATTGCTGTTTTAATTTGCAATTCTTTGCTGACGTAAGGTGTGGAACACCTATTATAGGCTTATTTGCCATTGGAATATCTTCTTTGGTGAAGTACTTGTTGAGATTGTTAGCCCATTTTAAAAATCCTGTTGTTTTCTTATTGCTAAACTTTAAGAGTTCTGGGTATAGTTTGGATAGCAATCCTTAACCAGATGTAGGGTTACTAATATTTCCTTTCAGTATGTGACTTGTCTTCTCATCCTCTGAGCAGTCTTTCACAAAGCAGAGGTTCTTCATTTGAATGAAATTTAGCTTATCAATTGTTTCTTTAATATATTATTCCTTTGATATTTTATCTAAAAAGTCATTGCCATTCCCATGACCATTTAGGTTTTCTCCCATGTTATCTTTTGTAGTTTTGTCTTTTATGGTTGGGTGTGTGATCCATTTATTTGGAGTTAATTTTTAAAGAGTGAAAGACCTGTATTTACATCCATTTTCTTTGCACATGATGGTCAGTTGTTCTGGCACCATTTGTTGAAAATACTAAATTTGCTTCATGGTGTTGCATTTGCTCCTTTGTCAGATCAATTGGCTATATTTATGTGAGTCTATTTCTGTGCTTCTGATTTGTTCCATGGATCTTTGTGTTTGTCCCTTGCCAATCACATACTGTCTTGATTACAGTATTTTTAATAATTTTAATTTTTATCTTATATCTGACAGCACCTTTACTATAATTTTTTAAAAATATATTTTTATTGATTTTAGAGAGGAAGGGAAAGGGAGAAAGAAATAGAAACATCAATGCTGAGAGAGAATTATTGATTAGCTGCCTCCTGTATGCCCCCTACTGGGGATTGAGCCTACAACCTATGCATGTGCCCTTCAGTCTGCAGGCTGACGCTCAATCCACCGAGCCAAATCAGCAAGGGTTATTATATTTTTATAGTAAGTCTTGAAGTCAGCTTGTGTCAGAACTCCAACTTTATTTTTCTTTTTCAATATTGTATTGGTTATTCTGAGTCTTTTGTCCTTCCAAATAAAGTTAGAATTAATTTGTTAATATCCATAAAATAACTTGCTGTGATTTTAATTTACAGCTTTTCTCATATTTACCTTATACACTTTTGTTAGAATTATACCTAAGTATTTCAATTTGGGTGTTGCTTATGTAAATGATATTGTGTTTTTAATTTCAAATTCTACTTGCTCATTGTATACAGGAAAGCAGCGGACTTTGATACGTTGACTTTGTAGCTTACAACATTGCTATCATTCCTTATTAGTTCCAGGAGTTTTTCTTGATTCTTTGGATTGTCTGTATAGAAGATCATGTTATCTATAATAGTAAAAGCATAATATGCTAATAGGACTGGATGTCCTTCGGGACAAAGCCAAGGCTGCAGCTTCGGGATTGAGGAAGCCGCAGTGGCTGCAGTTGAGAGGGAGGGATCCAGGCAGCTGCCGTGCTGTGAAGGCCTACTCTTGCATGGATTTCATGCATTGGGCCTCTAGTCTGTGAATAAAGAGTTTTATTTCTTTCCTTCCAATCTATATACCCTTTTTCTTTTCTTCTTATTGCATCATTAACATTTCCAGTGTGGTTTTGAAAAGGAGTTGTTGGAGGGAACATCCTTGCCTTGTTTTTGCTATTAGTGTCAAGTTGTTGTCAGAGAAATTAGGGGGTCCAATTTCCCTGACATGAGTGGGTATGGGGTGGCTCTTGCGATATCTCCAGAAAACCAATTTTCTAAGATTCCCTTGGGAGAATGAATACTTTTTACTGGCACGGAGCTGCATTTTTATGTTGCAAAGCCCCATGCCCCTTAACCCAGACCTGATAGAGGTACAACTGGGATTTCAGTAGAGCCAAAACAGGGCTGGGGCATGTCTAGCCACAGGCCATGTAAGGCCTGCAGAATCATCTGGTCTGGTTCTGCCAAGGCACTAGGGTGAGTTAATTAAATGTTTGACCAAATACAGCAGGCTAATTTTTAAGTTGATAATTTTGTATGGCCCATGAACTATGCTATAAATACTCAAATGGCCCTTGGCCCACCCCTGAGCCAAAAGGAGGACAAGTGTCCAGATCTTGTGTTCCATGTTGCAGCTGGGTCTAATTCAGCATCAGGCTAATAAAAGTCTATTAACCATAGCCAGGTGGGCAAATGGAGGGCCTGGGAGCCCCAAAACAAGGCTCAGGCATGCAGCAAGGGAGGGGGCCAAGAGCCATGAGAGGAAACTCCCTTTGTTCAGAAGTTTAAATATTCAGGTTTTGTGCCCTTGCAGTGGCCACACCTATTCTGGCCAATTACCTGTTCCCAGGTGTGATTGGCAGATAGGTAAGCACTTTTCCAGGTCACTCAGACTTTATTGGGCACGCGTCTAAACTGCCTCTGTCCAGTCCCTCTCCCCATCCACCAGTGGGGAACAGACTTGGAAAGAATTAAATTGCAGCTTCCTGGCAAAGCTGTATAACTGGCATGCCTATATTATCTAGTCTTCCCTTTACTCCTTTGCTGTTAAAGAATAGCCAGATTATTCTACTTTCTCACCATTAAGTATGACATTAGCTGTAGGGTTTTGTATATATTCTTTATGAAATATATATATATTTCATTATTAAATATAAAATAGATGGTTATTTTTTTGAGTAGAAGTTTTTGGCATTAGTGAGCAAATAGCATCCTATCTAATAAAAAAATAATATGCAAATTAGGCATCACTCATCACAAAGATAGCTGTCCCCATAGCCACAAGATGGCGGCACCCAGGCAAGGCTCAGCCCCACCACTGAAGTGGTCAGGCCTATTAGCCAGGCAGGTGGCGGGGGAGGCAGGGGCCCCAAAGGGAGGAACAGGTGATCAGAGGGGGCTGGGGTCCCCTGCCCAGGCCAGAGGCCTTCTCCAGAGGCCTCTGGCATGGGCAAGGGCAAGGTTGGAGATCACAGGGGCCTGGGCTCTGCAGAGCCAGCAATTGGAGGGGCAGGGGCTGAGCTTGCGATCACAGAAGTGTGGGCACTGGTGGAGCTGGCAAAGCAAGGACTGGGGGTCCCTTGTCCAGGCCTTCAGCCTCGGCCAGAAGTTACAGGCCTGGGCAGGGGTGGAGCTGGGATTGGAGGGGCAGGGGAGGAGCCTGTGATCAGAGTGAACTACAGAGGAAACACCTTTTCTTACCGCTCATTGGCTAAGCTCCCTGTATGCCACTGGTAATATTCTTAGTAACTTGGGTAATAAGAATTCCTAAAGGCAATCTAGGGTTTTTCCACCACACTCCTGGAGAAAAAAAATGAAAGTCCACTGCTGGAGGGCTAAGAAATGTCATATCCTGCCCTAGCCAGTTTGGCTCAGTGCATAATGCCTCAGCCTGCTGACTGCAGGATCTGGGTTCAATTCTGTCCAAGGGCATGTACCTAGGTTGCAGGCTTCTCCCTGGCCAGGGCCCAGGTCAGGGCTCATGCAGGAGGCAACCAATCAAAGTGTTCCTCTCACTTTGATGTTTCTCTCTGTTTTTCCCTTCTCTTCCACATTCTCTAAAAATCAATGGAAACATATCCTCAGGTGAGGATAAAAAAAAAGAAAGAAAGAAATGTCATATCCTATGAAAGACACATCTTGAAAATGCCTAAAGAAAGTTGTCATTTCTTCATGGTGAAGGGACTGGAGTCCGTGTTGATGAAAACACCTTGGTGGCTGTGGTGACTGGCAGTGGCTGCAGGAGTGGGGTGATGGGGCTGGTGGCTTCCCCTGATTAGCCTAATCACCTCCCACAAAAGGAGGCCAGACTGCAGCTTAGGCCTGCTCCCCAAGGGGAACAGGGAGCAGGCCTAAGCCATCAATAGGATACCCCCTGAGGTCTCTCAATATGTGAGAGGGGGCAGGCGGGGCTGAGGACCGCCCCCCCCCCCCCCAGTGCATGAATTTCATGCACCGGGCGGGCCCCTAGTTATATATAACTGGGAGTTTCACCTTGTGTTTAAAAATAAGAAGATTTTTTTTCTCCATCATGTTATGTAGAGAAGCAATAAGCTAACTTTATTATAATGTTTTTTGTAATCAAATTTGTGTTTCGTTTCCAGATGTTTCACCTGAATGTAAATAAAAAACTATTTTATTCTTTTAAAATACCATTTACACCTGTATAAGATTGACAAACAATATTTCAAAGCCTAATACTCCCAAGCATTGGTAAATATTTGAAATGGGAGCTCTTATACTCTACTGTAGAAAAATGAATTGTTATAACCACTTGAAAAGCAGTATGGCAGTCTCTAACTACTGAGAAGACCCACTTACACTCTGTATGACTCAGAAATTTATCTCTTAGAAAAAAACACCTGTATATACACTCATTAGAAACATAAAATACTTTTACAACCAATTCTGAGAGCACAAAATTGAAGTCAGTTAAATGTCCATAAGCAAAAAAAATTATAATTAAACTAGAGGCCTAGTGCACTAATTTGTGCATGGGTGGGGTCCCTCGGCTTGGTTGGTGATCAGGGCCAATAGAGGCAGTCTTGTCCAGTCTTGGGGGAGGGACCACAGGAGGTTGGCCAGGTGCAGGAGGTTGACTGTGGGAGCACACTGACCACCAGGGGGCAGCTCCTGCATTAAGCTTCTGCCCCTAGGTGGTCAGTGCCATCATAGCGACTGGTCAACCAGTTGTTCAGTTGATTGATCATAACAGTCACTTAGGCTTTTATATGTATACTAGGGGCCCAGTGCACAAAAATTTGTGCACTCGGGGTGGAGGGAGTCCCTCAGCCCGGCCTGTGCCCTCTCACAGTCTGGGACCCCTCAGTGGATGTCCTATGATGGCCCCAGTCTGCCAGGCGCGCCTTTTGTGTGTGTGTGTGTGTGTGTG
>PVJC01052667.1:0-11069 GCA_004026665.1 Murina feae
GGGCTGCTTGCGTGGTTACTGTGCCTTAGGTGGGAGTGAGCTGCATGTGTGACTGCTGCTCCTTGGATAGAGGCAGGATGCTCTCCCCGCTGTTGCTCGTCCAACAGGTGCAGACTGCTTTTGGCTGATGCTCCTTGGATTAGTGTGGGCTGCTCCTCAGATAGGGGTGAGGCTGCTCACGTGGATGCTGCTCCTCAGACTGGGAAACAGGCTTCTCACACGGCTGCTGTTCCTTGGACAGGGTGTTGCCACGTGAGGCTTCTGTTCTTAGATCTGGAGCAGGCTGGTCTCAGAGCTGCTGCTCCTTGGACATGGGTGGGCTGCTTGTGTGTCTGCTGTTTATGTGGTTGCAGTGCCTTGGGCTAAGGCGTTGGGCCGGTCAGAGGAGAGCACACTTCAGAACTCACAAGAGCCTGCATCCAGGATGGCTGGAGACTTGTTGACTGTGGGCCCACAGCTGAAGTACCAGGTCTCTGGCAGAGGGCGACTGAAGAGTCTCAGGTGTTGTCTGAAGGCGCCCTGTATGGGGATGAAGTCTGGCTCCCAGTTACAACAGCTCTCCCCTTAAAGATGCTAGGATGGTGAGGATGGGCTGGCCTCCTGGAACTGTCTACAATGGTAGCAGTGGCTGTCTAGTTAAGAAAGCCCATTTAGCTCGACCACTGCAGGATCTATCTGTGCCTCACTAACATACTCACACGCACATTCCACATGACCACACCGTCCCCTTTTGGTCCTTCACTGACTTACGCTCTCTCCTTCACTGCTCCCTTCTTTCTGCCTCTGTAGTTGGGTCTGGGGTATTATTGACCCTTTCTTGGATGGGGTTTCCTCTACCGGTGTCTGCTTGTGGGGTTCACTCTCTAGCACCTGGCTAGACAGGATAAAGTTCACCTCAATAGGACACCCCACAAAGGGACCCAAGCACGAATGTACTAACGACAATAGTAACCCCACAATAAGTGACCACCCCCAGCTGAGAGGATGGGAGCAGAATCTCTAGATGCTGGAGGCTGCCCATTTCTATGAAATTTTGATTTACACAGACTGGCCCAATGGCTCCCTTTCTGACATTTAGGAACCGAGGGATTGAATCTGGAGGCTGAGTGTTTATGCCTCTCCCTAGCCTTTTCATTTGCCTACATTCTTTTTGGAAATGTCCTGCTTTTCCACATTTATAACATTTCCTATTTCCACCTATTACTGCAGCAGCGAGTAAATTTGCTTGAAAAGTGTCTGATCGAACATTCTGACATGCTTGAATCATGTCTGTAAAGGTACTATTTTTTCTCAGAGGCATCAGGCATTTCTTACAATCAGCATTGGCATTTTCATAAGCCAATTGCTGAATTAAAATGTCTCCGGCTGCTTCATGTTGAATTTGTCGTCTCACTGCTCGAGTGAGACGAGCCACAAAATCAGAGAATGACGCTGTAGGTCCCTGCATGCATTTAGTAAAAGCTCCCTGAGGGTCCCCTTTTGCTGGTAAGGCCCACCAAGCTTTCCTTCCACAAAGTCTAATTTGCTCATATGCTTGTTGCACATAACATATCTGGTTTTGTATGTCCATATACTGTCCCAGTCCTGCCAGCATTTCATAAGTTATTTGAGCATTTGGCCCTCCATTTGCACGGGATTGCTGTTGACGTCTATCCAGAAATTCTCCCTTCCATAATAAATAATCTCCTCCATCCAAAGTTGCACGAGCCAGAGAATACCAATCAGAAGTAGCTAAGAATGCTTCTGAAATACTAGTCATAATTTCTCCTGTAAAAGGAGCGGTTGGACTATTTTGAACAACACTTTCTCGCAAGGCTTTTATCATTTTAAAATCAATTTTTTCATGTTGTCTCATTAGCTGGTTTGGTAGCTGTGGGTTAGCTACTTCTATAACAGGAAAGGCAAGCCTTTCTTCCACCGACATGTCCTTCATTCCTTTTCTGATGGCTGTCTGTATAGATGATTCAATTGGTGGCCCTATTGGCAGTGAATTAAATGTTTCAGGATTAGGACATGTAGGTGGGGAAGGGGGCCATAAAGGCCATTCCTCCAATTTTTCTTTATGCCCTTCTCTGGGAGGAGCAGAGGGAACCATGTGAGGAAACTCCTCATCATCCTCTGTAAAAAGTTGCAGCAAACGTAATATTGTGTTCCCCATGGAAATTTTTAAAATGTTAACCAATTTTTTAACAAACATTTTAGGATCTAATGTACCTTTCTTCAAGGGTTAATCAAACAAAAACTACAAAAGAATACCTTTTGAAACTTATAATTCCGTAAGCACACAAACCAAAATTCGAATCCTTCCCCAATTAGCCTGGTTGACAAAGATGTTCCCACCCTACTTACAGATCCGGATTCTGTAGCTGGCCGTGGGCTTTTGCGTGCAGTGAAATCCCCTCACCTTCTTTCAGCGAATTTTTCACACCTCTTTTGGGTGTATTTCCCCTTCGTTCTAGACGAAAAATACCTGCTCCGTTCAGAAGCCCCATGTTGGGCGCCTCCGCCCCAGACCTTCACCACACTGTTGTTTGTGTGCGTGGGTTATGCATATAAGTTCTTTGGTTAATCACCTCTCTATCCTACCTTCCCTTTGAGATTCATCAGTCTGTTCTATGCTTTAATGTCTCTGAATATATTTTGTTCATCAGTTTGTTTTGTTCATTAGATTCCACATATAAGTGACATTATGTGATACTTGTCTTTCTCTGACTGGCTTATTGTGCTTAGCATAATACTCTCCAGGTCCCTCCATGCTGTTTCAAAGGGTAAGAGATCTTTCTTTTTTACAGTTGCATAGTATTTTATTGTATAAACTAGAGGCCCAGTGCATGAAATTCATGCATGGGTAAGGTCCCTAGGCCTGGCTGGTGATCAGGGCTGATTTGTGGGGTGACAGGGTGATGGAGGGGTCCCCTGCTGGCACCCACCTTGGCTGGCCTGGTGCAGCCTGCTCACCTTCCCTGCCCCCCACCACTGCCGTGGATCTGGGCCTGCAGTCTGGGGGCTGCTCCCTCCTGTCCTCTCAATCCTTAGCAACCACTGATCCACAATTTCCTCTCTGGTTAACATCTTGCTATTTCTTACAATTGATGAGCCAATTTTGATACATTATTATTAACTGAAGCTCATAGTTTTCATTAGGGTTCAATCTTTGTGTTATATATTCTATGGGTTTAGACAAATATATGACATGTACCCACCATTATACTGCCATACAGAGTAAGTATGTGGCAGTTTCATTGCCTTAAAAATCATTTGTGCTCCACCTATTCATCCCTCTCTCACTCCTTGACAACCACGGATCTTTTTTACTGTCTTTATAATTTTCCAGAATTTTTATTTTTACTGTGTTCATAGTTTCCAGAGTGTCATATTATTCTAATTGGAATAATAGAGTATACAGAATTTTAGATTGGCTTCTTTCACTTAGCAATATGTATTTAAAATTTCTTCATGTTTTTATGTATTCATTTCTTTTTATTGATGAAAAATACTCCATTGTATAGATGTACCACATTCGTCTACTAAAGCACATCTTGGTTACTTCCAAGTTTTGGCAATTATGAATAAACCTGCTCCAAGCATTTGGGTGAAGTTTTTGTGTGGATGTAAATTTTCAGCTTACTTAGGTAAATACCTAGAAGTGTGATTGTTGGAGTGTATGATAGTCTGTATTTAACTTTGTAAGAAATTGCCAGACTGTCCTCCAAAGGGGCTGTACTATTCCCACCACAAAGGAATGAAAGTTCCTGTTCCTTGTACCCTTGTCAGCATTTGGTGTCAGGGTGTTGGATTTTAGCCATTTTAATAGTTGTAGTAGTATCTCACTGTTATAATTTGTAATTGCCTAATGACATGTGATGTTGAACATCTTTTCATATCCTTATTTGCCATCTGTATATTTTATTTAGTGAGGTGTCTGTTCACATCTTTCCCCATTGTAAGATTGGATTGCTTGTTTTCTTGTTCTTTTTTTAAAAATATATATTTTATTGATTTTTTTACAGAGAGAGAGGGAGAGGGATAAAGAGTTAGAAACATTGATGAGAGAGAAACATTGATCAGCTGCCTCCTGCATACCTCCTACTGGGGATGTGCCCGCAACCAAGGTACATGCCCTTGAACGGAATCAAACCTGGGACCTTTCAGTCCGCAGGCCGACGCTCTATCCACTGAGCCAAACCAGTAAGGGTGGATTGCTTATTTTCTTATTGTTGAATTTTAAGAGTTCTGAATATTTTGGATGGAAGTTCATTTATCAGATCTGTGTTTTGCAAATATTTCCCCGAGTCTGTGGCTTGTGTATTCATTCTCTTAATGTCTGATACATTTTCATTGCTGTAAGGATTATGTATATTTTATTATAAATAAAAAAGTTCTAGAATATAGTTTAAAAACAACATGAAATACTGGAGTTTAATTAATATTAGTTTAAACTAGAGGGCTTCTGGGCAAGATGGTGGCACAGGTAAACATGGTACTCACTTCCTCCCATGACCACATCAAATCAAAATTACAACTAAACTATGAAACAACCACCATTCAAAGCCACCTGAAATCTGGCTGAATGGAAGTCTCACAACTAGGGGATTAAAGAAGAAGCCACATTGAAATTGGTAGGAGGGGTGGAGACGCAGAAGGGGTTGTTCCCACACCCATGTGTGGGAGATAAAAATCGGAAGGGATATCTTGGCTGTGGAGGTCCCTCCTGAGGAGCAAGGGGTCCCAACTCCACACTAGGCCTCCCAGACCAGGGTTCCAGTGCCAGGAAGAGAAGCCCTCATAATTTTTGGCTAGAAAAACCAGTGGAGGTTGAGGCTGAGGGAGACAGAGGGCTGCTGGAATCCAGACTGTTCCTCTTATAGGGCCTGCACACAGACTTACTCTGACTCACTGCCTCTGAGCTCCAGCACTGGGACAGCAGCTTGAAAGGCACCAGAGACACAGGGGGAGGAATTGAATTGTCCAGTATTAGGGTGAGAGTCCGGGGGGGTGGGGGGGACAGTTTTTTCCAGACGCAAGTGCTGGCAGAAGCCATTGTTCCTTGGATGAGCCCTCTCCCACAGAGTCAGAGTGCCATATCTGAGACTCCATCAACCTGGCTCACATTTTTTACCCGCCCCTGGTGATTCCCTGAGGTCCTGCCTAACCCAACTTTTGGTCCAACCAAGCTGTTTCTAGTGTCTTTTCCATATAAGTGGCCTGTCTTGCTCATATTTCAGATTTTCCTAAAATCTCTCAAAGAAGCAGTGTTAGGCCTCAGCATACCCTGTATTTCTCACTAAGTGGCTGGGCACTAGTAGCAGCTGGCCTTTGTTTTCAGCTTGGCCCATCTGGGCACCTCCAAGCCCAGTACAAGTAGCAGCCATCTGTAGATCACTTAGTAGCTAATGTTGGGTGGCCCTGGGCAGAACACAGACAGTGGCTGACCCTGTCCTGTACCTCCTGGTATGCCCCAGAGCCAGCCTACCCAGTGAACAACTTCAGACCACATCGAAGCACCATCTAACCACCTCCACAAGCAACACACTCAAGGGGCAACTCGGTGGACACCGGAGCCTTGCTAAAGTAACTCCCACTCTGTGAGGTAGCCCCCTGCACAGCTGATTCTCAACAGTGGATGGAGTCCTTGCAGCTGATTGGCCTGGAGGTAAATCTCTCTCACTGATGTGCCAACAACAATTAAACCTCAACTGCAAGAGGAGGATTTACACAGCTCATACTTGGGGGTGGGGGTGGGGAGTGTACTTTGAGTGCCCAGCTTGGGTGATTGGGGAAGCTGTGCCATTGGACCCTACAGAGTACCTACTACATTAGGTCAGTCTATCAAGCCTGGGAGACATAGCAGTTCTACCTAATACATAGAAACAAACACAGGGAGGTGGCCAAAATGAGAAGGCAAAGAGACACTGAAAATGAAAGAACAGAAAACCCCTCCAGAAAAAGAATTAAACAAAATGGATATAAGCAATTTACTAGATGCAAAATGCAAAACACTGATTATAGGATGTTCAATGAGCTTAGTGAGAACTTCAGTAGCATTGAAAGAGAACCAGTCAGACATGACGGATATACTAATTGAAATGAAGAATAATTTACAGGGAATCAACAATAGAGTAGATGAAAGTGAGAATGAAATCAGTTATTTGGAATATAAAGCAAAAAACACCCAATCAGAAGTACAAAAAGAAAAAATATTCCAAAACAATGAGGATAATGTGAGGAGTCTCAATTCCGAGTGTACTAACATTTGAATCATGGAGATGCTAGAAGGAGAAAAGAGAGAGCAAGAAATTGAAAACTGATTTGAAAAAATAATGATAAAACTTTCCTAACCTGGTGAAGAAAATAGACATACAATTTCAAGAAGCACAGAGAGTCTTAAACAAGATGAACCCAAGGAAGCCCACACCAAGATACATCACAATTAAAGTGCAAGGGTTAAAGACAAAGAGAGAACCTTAAAAACAGCAAGAGAAAGGCAGTTAGTTACCTACAAGGGAGTTTCCAAAGACTGTCTGCTGATTTCTCAACAGAAACTTTGAGAAGGCCAGAAGGGAGTGGCAAGAAATACTCAAAGTGACGAAAAGCAAGGACCTACAACCAAGATTAGTCTACGAGCAAAGCTATCAAAGGACAGATAAAGAGATTCCCAGAAAAGAAAAAGTTAAAGGAGTTCATCACTAACAAACCAGTATTACATGAAATGTTAAAAAAGAAGAAGAAAAAAGATAAAATATATGAACAGAAAAATGGCAATAAATACATATCTATTAACAATTGAAGCAAAAATAATAACAAATTAACAATCAGAACAGAAACAGACTCCAAGATACAGACAACATTTTGGCAGTTGCCAGATGAAATGGGGGTTGGGAGAGATGGGTGAAAAAGGTGAAGGGATTGAGGAGTACAAATTGGTTGTTACAGAACTGTTATGGTGATGTAAAATATAGTATAGGGAATGTAGTCAATATTCTAATAACTATATATGGTGTCAGATGGGTATGAGATTTATTGGAATGATCACTTAGTAAGTTATGTTAATGTCCCATTACTGAGGTGTACACCTGAAATGAATATATTAATGTATGTAAAATTACTGGGGTGTACACCTGAAACTAATATAATAATGTATGTCAACTGTAATTAAAAAATAAAAATGAAAAAAATAAAAATAAAAAGACTGGTCCTTACACATAAATAAAAAATAAAAAAAATATTAGTTTGAATCAAATGTAACTTTCTTTTCATAGGTCAAAAAATAATAATAGAGTATTTGCAATTTTGCATACTTCAATCTAATAGAAACCAAAAATCTTTCTTCATAATTTTTTGTGTATATACCCATCAGCAGCAAACCATTATCTTTTCTTTGAGATGATTCTAGGGAAAAAAATAAGCTCATATTGGAATCAAAAGCAGATATACATCTAATCTAATAAAAGAGTAATATGCTAATTGATGTCACTCTGCTATACCCTAAGCCACGCCCACCAGCCAATAAGAGTGACTATATGCAAATTAACCCAGTCAAGATGGTGGCTGGCAGCCACGGAGCTAGAGCAAACAGGAGGCTTGCTTGCCCTGGTGATGGAGGAAACTAAACTTCCCACCTGCCTTGGCTGGCTATGGCCTCTGCTAAAGGCAACAAAGTTTTAACTATAGATAAATAAACCCCAGATACCTGCTTCTAGCCAGTCTCACTGGGAGCTTGGTCCCTGGAGGCTGTGGCCAGCCTGCAAACAGCCATCAGCCCCTCACCTAGACTGGCCAGGCACTCCAGCAGGACCCCCATCCTGAAGGGGCTGTGGCCAGCCTGAAAACAGCCACCAGCCCCTCTCCCAGGCTGGCCAGGCACCCCAGCAAGACCCCTCCCTGAAG
Organism: Murina feae; assembly: GCA_004026665.1. Classification (NCBI taxonomy): domain Eukaryota; kingdom Metazoa; phylum Chordata; class Mammalia; order Chiroptera; family Vespertilionidae; genus Murina; species Murina feae. The sequence goes on from PVJC01052667.1 coordinate 7,888, forward strand.
GGGATGTGGCCAGCCTGAAAACAGCCCTCAGCCCTTCACCCATGTTGGTCAGGTACCCCAGTGGGACCCCCACCCTGATCTGGGACACCCTTTAGGGCAAACCAGCTGGCCCCCACCCATGCACCAGGCCTCTATCCTATATAATAAAAGGGTAATATGCAAATTGACCCTAACAGCAGAACGACTGGGAATGACTGGTCACTATGACACACACTGAGCACCAGGGGGCAGATACTCAATGCAGGAGCTGCCCCTGGTGGTCAATGCACTCCCACAGGGGGAGCTCTGCTCAGACACAAGCCAGGCTGATGGCTGCCAGTACAATGGTGGTGGTGGGAGCTTCTCCTGCCTCCTCAGCAGTGCTAGGATGTCCTACTGCAGCTTAGGCCTGCTCCCCACTGGCAAGTGGACATCTCCCGAGGGCTCCCTGGCTGCCAGAGGGGTGTCTGACTGCCAGCTTAGGCCTGATTGCCTGGGGAGCAGGCGTAAGCCAGCAGGTGGACATCCCCCAAGGGGTCCCAGATTGCGAGAGGGCATAGGCCGGGCCGAGGGAACCCTCCCCCAACCCCCCTGAGTGCACAAATATGCACTGGGCCTCTGGTATTACAATATACAGAATTTTGAAATGTCCCAGTCAGTCTAAGACTTCTTGCCCCTTAAAGCTACATTTTGAATGGGAGCTCACCTGGAAATGGCACAAAAATCCTGTATTTTAATTTTTGGTTTAGGAAATCTGTTCATTCTCTGCAGAAGCTCAAGAAACTGCTGCTAAATTTATGAGGCCTGGGGACAGTGGGCTGCTCAGTGAAATAGTGAGTGCCTGTGTAGGCACTTGTAGGCAATCTTTCTTCCCTGTGCAGAAAGCCATAGGATTTTCTTTGGACCTCCACATGAAAAGCAATGGGCTGATTATTATTTTGAGGGTCATAATTCATGACCAGATTTTAAACACCATGGCAGTCAATAATATTGCAAGATTAGTTTAAACTGTTCGATCAAATAGAAAAAAATCCAGATTTAATTAAACGCAAACCAACTTGTGTGTGTTTAGTATGTATAAAACACTCTTTGAAAGGTGGAGTAAGAGTCAAGCTTTTGATCAAGTGGTAGGGGATAGAGCTAGTAAACAAATATGATAAGGCAGAATTAAAACAAGGGACATGAGAAGTGCAAAGAAGTGTTGTATTCAAATTAGTGCAGGCCATCGTGGAGGGATCCAGAAAGGCTTTGTGGAAATGTGAGATCCGAGTTGAATCTTGGGGAATGCATAGGGCTTCACATTGTGTAGAGGGGGGGTGGACATTATAGAAAGGAAGTACTTCGTGGCAAAGGTCCAGATGTGGAAAAACTTGGGCCATTTTAGGGAACAGTAAACAAGATACGTAGCAGTTATGGGCTAACCATATAGTTTTGACTTTATGCTAATGGCACAAAAATACATGACATTTTAGAAGTTTGCATTTTGCTGCAGCAGGAATTTGAAACAGGCTTTCTTCAGGGCTCTTGTTTGGGAGCAAGTCACTTAGTGAGTGCCCCTCGCCGCCCGCCCAGCAACCACAGCCAACACAGCTCTCCTGCCCTCACCTTGGCATCACGTGGACCTTAGCACTTGTGAAGTACTAAAAGTAATGTTTACATCTTTTTAAAAAAATATTTATTGTTGATTACTATTGGAGCCCCTTACACGTCCAGCGTGGTTCAGGGTTCCTGTTCAGGGTTCGAGTTCTGAAGGAGGCCGCACACAAAATGAAGAGAGAGAGAGACTAGAAGAGAATCAATTTGGAAACTGGGGGACCAGGCGTGGCATCTTTCCTCTACCAGGGTAGATTGCCCACTGATGCCTGGGTCTCACCAGCCTTTTATTGAGTCTCTGAGAAAACAACCATATCCTTAGGCAGGAAATTCCAAGGAAGAATTTTACATGTAATTAACAGGTGGGGATTAACAGGTGGGATTTGCTGTAATTAACAATGTTTCAATTTAAACAATGCTCTGACCTTTCAGAGCAACCAAGGTAGGTTAAAAACAATTAGTTTCCAGCATCAAAATAATCAGTTTCCAGCAGATTACAGAGAGGAGAGGGAGAGAGAGAGAAACATCAATGATGAGAGAGAATAATTGATTGGCTGCCTCCTGCATGCCCTACACTGGGGATCAGCATGTGCCCTGACTGGGAATCGAACTGTGACCTCTTGGTTCACTGGTCAGTACTCAAAAAACCACTGTACCACACCAGCTGGGCTATATCTTTTTTTTTTTTTTTTTAAATTACAAAAGCTCTTCTAATAGTGGTGAGTGAGATTGCAAAGAGGGTAAAGACAGTAGTAAAAAGGGTAAAGCTTAGTAATAGCAATAGTGCTTCAGATAATTGTTAGAGTGGAACGTTGAATTTGTTATTACGTCAGATTGTTGACAGGAGTTTGGTGTTTTGCAAATGACTTGGGACAAAAACTCTTTGTGTGACGAAGGGTCTACTTTTATCCAGGTTGACAGGAAGGGAACAGAGGAACATAAAACCCTAAAGACAGTATGGGGCCATATTTAATAGCAACCTATGGCAGGCTGGATAAAATTGTATGACCAGCTGTTTGATATGATCTGAACTGTGTTTTAGAAAACTTTTTATTAGTGTTTCATTAAACTTTTACTTTCAACAAAGATGATACTGAAAGTTAATTAATATAGGGACTCTTCAAACTAGTTCAGTAAAAATGAAATGATTCACATAGTAGGTGTTAGATTCTCAAGGCTTCTTTCTCTCAATTTGTGCCCTACATTATTATTATAGATTATGTTGGATTTCTCCTATAACGTTTATTTTTGTAGGTAGTTTTCTCTCTGAAAGAATTGCAGTCATTTGTTCTAAAAAATATAGTGATGGTGCACATTAGCAATTGCTTACCCCAAGTCCATTTATCCTTCTTTCTTACTGATATTGTCTAGTTAAAAATACTCACTGTCTCAGCTTCTTTTATATTTAAGGACTAGGGGCCTGGTGCACAAAAATTTGTGCACTTGGGGTGGAGGGAGTCCCTCAGCCCGGCCTGTGCCCTCTCACAGTCTGGGACCCCTCAGTGGATGTCCTATGATGGCCCCAGTCTGCCAGGCGCCTTGTGTGTGTATGTGTGTGTGTGTGTCACCACTGGAGACCTGCCCCCAGCCGCATCTGAGGCTCGGAGCAG
>PVJC01052668.1:0-11105 GCA_004026665.1 Murina feae
GCTGCTGCTCTGAGTCTCAGACTCTTCTCTGGTTGTAGGATTTTCACTCAGCCAGCCGTCCTGCTGGTGCGAGTGGTGTCCGTGTGTTCTTTTCGCGGTTTTTCTGAAATAGTTGTTCACAGCTGCATATGCGGTGTCTACCCTATGCCGCCATCTTGTTTCTCCCAGAGTTCTTCCTTTGAGCCCGCATAGCTGCCAAGGCATCATCTCCAATGGCTTTATCATATGAGGTCATCAGGACCTGCCTATTTGTTTGTCTCTCCTTTATACTGAATTCGGGGTCAGTGTCTCTCTTTGTGTATCGGTGTGCCTAGCACAGTGTCTGCCATGCAACAGGTACTAAGCATATTTTTGATGGATGAATGAATGAATGAATACAAGAGCCTACCTTTTCCTGTGGTTTCCTTTGAGAGGAAACATTCCCCTAAAGCCCCTTCAGACTTTATCTCATCTCATTCTAGAATAGGGTCATAGCTCAAGCTAAATTAATGCTCTAGTGAGAACTATTGTCCTATTCCAATGGTCTCACACAACAAAGGTGTAATTTTTGCTTTATGCAAAGCTGCTGTGAGCCCAGAATCTTTCTGGAGTGGAGATCTCTATGAGCAGGCTGAGAAATCTTGTGGGCACTTGCACCTCCAAACATCCTTCCCCAATCACTGTGGCAGAGGAAGAGAGTGGCGGAGGGTCTTGTGCAACAATCTGATGCTGAATCCGTAGTGATGATCCTTGTCACTTTATGGACATTAGTCATATGGCCTCCATCCAATTGCAACTGGATGGGGAAGTGTAATCTTCCTATGTCCCAGGGAAGCATAATGGAAGCAGATATGGGAAACACTAGGAAGTCTCCCCAGCTGTGCTCAGTCGGAGCATTCACTGGCCAGGCCAGTGGGAGAGGAGCAGTGGAATCAGATTAGGAAATCTAAGGTGGGATGGATGTTGAGGAATAAACCATAAAACCACTCCAGGTGGTTTGAAAGTTAGCAAGACAACAAATATAAACCTTTGAGATTCTTGAAAGATGACACAAATCAAAGAGGAGTTCATTTGGGATTGCGCATGTATTGATGATGCAGGTATTTTTTTTATTTGATCAACTAAAGGAGAATGACAATTCCAGTTACCTGGGTTAGAATCTTACTTAAATGTACCACTGCCCTCTACCTGGGAAGTCCCTTCTGCCTAAACAATTTGAGCTTGGAGGTATGGATGTTTCAACAATATCAGGGGTCATTGGCACATCAGAATGGAATATTTGAGAGTCCAAAAAATCTTTTTGACCCTGCAAACAATCTCTATTAAATTAAAACCTGGTTAAATCCTTAGCAATCAGGCTCAGTCCCGGATGTGAGGATGAAGCTGGTGGGCAAACTTCTGGAAGCTCTTTTTTCCTAAAGAACCAAACACAGGATCCAATGAAAGGGTTCCTCATGTCCTTTCAATTACTCAAAATGGGACTTGAACTCTTCTCTGAAAAGTAGTAGCCTCAGCCACATTTTTAAAAGCTGCTTTCGCCCTGACCAGTTTGGCTCAGTGGCTAGAGTACGGCCTGAGAACTGAGGGGTCCCAGGTTTGATTCCGGTCAAGGGCGTGTACCTTGGTTGCGGGCACTTCCCCAGTAGGAGGTGTGCAGGAGGCAGCTGATCGATGTTTCTCTCTCATCGGTGTTTCTAACTCTATCCCTCTCCCTTCCTCTCTGTACAAAGTCAATAAAATACATATATTTTAAAAAAGCTCCTTTAACTCATCCTGTGACCCCCAACTGCATCAAAATTTCCCAGAGAACTTTAAAACTATGCACAAACAGAAAAAAGGTAAATAAGTTACTATCCATAGAAGCAGTTTAAGTCTGGAGATGTGGCTTGAGTAGCCCTAGAATGTGGCTTGGGAATCTGCATTTTAAAAAGAGCCTCTCAAGTAATCAGGATGTGCCTCCAGGTTCCACCTCACAGCTGTCTGTCACCTGGTAAAGGGCCCCCTGTTGGCAGCTTTTTTTTCACCTGATGGTTAGTTTATCTAACAAGCATAGTCCTCAGTAGGTCATTAGGGCAACAAAGTGATGTTTATTGAGCCTAATAGAAGAATAAATCCACTTTGCAGTCACTTTATTGTGTCTAAGGTTAGTTATTTTGTTTCTTTATACTTTCCTGATAAGCTGAATGAGAATTCTTGAGGATGGGTTCTGGCAGGATAGCTCAGTTGGTACAAGAATCAACCAATGAATGCGTAAGTAAGTGCAACAACAAATTGATGTTTCTCTCTCTCTCTCTCTCTCCCTTCTCCCTCACTCAAATCCTATATAATAAAGAGGGAATATGCAAATTGACTGTTACTCTGCCACAAAATGGCTGCACCCACAACTGAGGCTGAGTTCCCATAACAAGAATGAAGGAGCAATCAGCAGGGACCTGAGGCTGAGCCCTCCCACCCCTCCATGGGGCTTGACAGGGAACCTCAGGCCGCACCCCCTGCCCTGGTGCCAGGCCAGGGGACCTCAGGACATGCCACAAGCCTGGCATCAGGCTAGGGAACCTTAGGCCATGCCCCCCGCCCCTGTACCAGGCCAGGGGACCTGAGGCTTTGCCCCACACCCTGGTGGGGCTTAACAGGGGACCTCAAGGTGCACCCCCCTGCCCTGGTGCTGAGCCAGGGGACCTGAGGCCAAACCTCAGGCCGCACTACCCACCCTGGCACCAGGCCCGGGGACCTGAGGCCATGACTCCACCCTGGCGCTGGGCTGTGGGAACTGAGGCTGCGCCCCCCGCCTGGTGGGACTTGACGGGGGACCTCAAGGTGCACCCCCCCCGGTGCTAGGCCGGGGGACCTCAGGTCATGCCCCCAACCCTAGCAGTAGGCCAGGGGACCTCAGGCCATGCCCTCAGCCCAGCAGGGTTTGATGGGGAACCTCAGGCCAAACCCCTACCCTGGTGCCAGGCTGGGGGAATCACAGGCCATTCCCCCCACTTGGCGGAACTTGATGGGGGACCTCAGGCTACACCCCCCACCCTGGCACCAGGCCAGGAAATCTGAGGCTGCACCCCCCACCTGGTGGGGCTTGACAAGGGTAGGATCGGCCAGGTGTGCATCTAGCCCAATGAGGGAGGGCCGGCCAGGTCTGGGTCTCACATAATTTTGAGGTGCATTTGGGTGGGTGAGGACTTGACTCTGGGTCCCTTGGTGCACCCCAGACTCTGACAGGAGGAAGATTTTCATATACATTTTCCTAATTTTCTTTCATCTCTGACACTTCTGCTATAGAGAAAGGACAAATAGCAATATTAAAATATTTCCTCTAATTAATCCCCTTTTAATGTGCACGAATTTCATGCACTGGGCCACTAGTCAATAAATAAAAACAAGTTTTAAAAAATTAAAGAGTGAGGATGTCTCTAAAGGAAGCATAGATGCTTCTTTCTGATTTGATTCTTGATGGAATAAATTTTAGTGTAATTGAGTCCATCATGAATATATCCTCTCATAAGCAGAAGTGTTGGCTACTGTTCATGGTTTGCAGTAGCAAATATTGAACCATAGAACATTACTTCCACTCTCTGCACTCAGTTTACTCATCTATAAAGTGGAGATGACAATAGCATCTCTCGAAAAGGGCTGTTAAAAATTAAATAAGACAGAACAGAGAACCTAGAGATAGACCCACACAATATGCCCAACTGAATTTTAACAAAGGTGTAAAAAAATTCAACAGAGGAAAATAGCCTTCCCCAGGTTGCTGATGAGGGAACAATTAATAAATCAATGGGGGAGGGCTGTGAGGGGAAGGAAAGACCTCAGTCTCATATTTATAATAATAAAAGGGTAATATGGTAATTAGACCAGATGTCCTTCAGGACAAGGACAGGGCCCCAGGGAAGCCTGGGTCCTGGGTCCTGGGTGCCAGGGGGAAGCCAGTGCTGGCAGCTGAGAGAAGGAAGGCCTACTCTTTTTGATGCATGAATTTCATGCATTAGGCCTCTAGTCTTATATAAAAATTAACTCAAAATGGCTCTTAGTCTTACATGAAATATGGAAAACTATACAACTGTTAGAAACAAACATAGACAATCTTTGGATCTAAGGTTAGGCAAGGCATTCTTTACTTGACACCAAAAGCATAATCCATAAATGAAAAATTGATAAATTATACTTCATCAAAATTAAAAGGTTTATTCTGCAAAATACCCTGTTAAGACACTGAAAAAACAAGCTGCAGAGGGGAGGGGGGAATATTGCAAGTCATATATCTGATAAAAGGCTAGTATCTAGACTATATAAAACAATAGTAAAAAAAAAAATGAATAACAATACTCCAATAGAAAATGGGCAAAAGACATGAAGAGATATTTCATCCAAAAGGACATATAAATGATAAATAAGCACAGGAAAAGATGTTCAACACCATTAGGAAAATATCAAATAAAACTACAATGAATTATCAGTACACATCTATTAAAAGACTAAAATAAAAGATTGTTGATAACACTAAAAGCTGGTGAGCGTGTGGAGAAACTGGATTGCTCATATGTTGCTGGTGGGAATGTAAGAAGTCTGGCCATTGTTTAAGAAATTAAACATGCGACTATCGTACAACCCAATAATTATATGCCTGGACATTTACCTCGGAGAAATGAGCTTATGTTCACACTCAGACCTGTACCTGAATGTTCATAGAAGCATTAGTTATGATAGTCAGAAAATGAAAACAAGGCAGATGTCCTCCATCAGGTGAATGTTAAATACATTGTGGCACATCCATACCATGGAATACTACTCAGCAATGAAGAGGAATGGACTACTGATGCATGAAGCAACCTGAATGCATCTCCAGACAATTATGCTACATGGGGGGAAAACACAAAAAGTTACATGCTGTGTAATTCCACTTATACAACATTCTTGAAATGACAAATCTATAGAAGTAGAAAGCAGACTGGTGGTTGCCAGGGCTTAAGAAAGGGTGGAGGTGAGAGGAAAGCCTGGGTGTCTGTAAAAGGACAACATGAGGGACCCAGAAGGATGGGGGTAGGGATGTGTTTCTTGGCAGCAACCTGTCACTATCCTGGCTCTGACATTGTCCTATACTTCTGCAAGATGTTACCACTGGGAGAAACTGGGTAAAGGATACTGACTCTCTCCTCTTATTTTCAACAATTGCCTATAAATACTAGTAGATATTTATCTCAAACCGAAAATTTAATTAAAACATTAAATAAATTGATATTGATGACAGACCCAGAGTAAGATTTTAATGTATTTTAACTAGTATTGATTGCATTTTCCTGTAATGACTTAATAACACTCCTGTTTTGTCCTCTGTCTCTTCTGAGGTAATGTGTTATAGCAGAAAGGCAGTGCTTGCTGGAGTCACACTCAAGTTCTCATCAGACCTGGCACTTACTGAATCAGCTATGATATTGGACAAGATAAAATCGTTCTCAAAACTTATTTTGTTCATCAGGGAAATGAGAATATTATCATTCCCCTGTGTCCTCATCATAAGGCTTTGGGTTTGTTTGTGTGCTTGTTTAAAAATCAAATTTACATGTTTAGAATATTTGTTCTAGTTCTGTGAAATAAGCAATTGATATCTTCATGATAATTGTGTAGGATCTACAGATTGCTTTGGGAAATTTAGACATTTTAATGATGTTAATTATTCCTATCCATGAACACGGCATATGCTTCCACTTACTTATAGATTCTTAAGTATATATGGAACCACAAAAGACCCAGAATAACCACAGCATTCTTGAGAAAGAAGAACAAAGTTGGAGAAATCATGCTACCTGACTATGAGACTACATTGCATGGCCATATTGATCAAAATAGCACGGTACTGGCATAAATGGGACAGAATAGAGAGCCCAGAAATAAACCCATACCTTCATGGTCAAATAATATTTAACAAAGGAAGCAAGGACATACAGTGGAGTAAAGATAGTCTAGTCAATAAATGGTGTTGAGAAAATTGGACAGATACATACAAAAAAGGAAAAATGAAGTAGATCAGCTCTGACTAGTGTGGCTCAGTTGGTTGGGCATCAGCCTGTGCACTGAAAGTTTGTAGGCTCCATTACCAATCAGGGTACATGCTCAGGTTGTGGGCTCAATCCCTTGTATAGGGTGGGCAGCCCCAATTAATGTTTCTCTCTCTCTCCCCCTTATTCCTTCCTTTCTAAATATTAAAATTACAAAATTTCAAAAATTAAACTAGACCATCTTCTTACACCATTCACAAGAATAAACTCAAAATGGATTAAAGACTTAAATGTTAGACTCAGAACCATAAAAATCCTAGAAAACATAAGCAGTAAACTCTCAAACATTTCAAGTAGCAATATTTTTCCTGATATATCTTCTCAGGAAAGGGAAGCAAAATTAAAAAATAAACAAATGGGGCTACATCAAATTTAAAAGGTTTTGCACAGAAAAGGAACCCATCAACAAAGTGAAAAGGCAACCCAGTGAATCAGAGAACATATTAGCCAATGATACATCTGATAAGGTGTTGATATCCAAAATTTATAAAGAATCTTATAAAACTCAACACCAAAAAACAACAAAAAAACACAAATCCAATTAAAATATAGACAAAGAATCTGAATAGACTCTTCTCCAGAGACAATAGACATATGAAAAGATGATCAAGGTCACTTATCAGAGAAATGCAAATTAAAACCACAATGAGGTATCCTCACACCTACCAGAATGGCTATCATCAATAAATCAATAATAAAGAGTGCTGATGAGGATGTGGAGAAAAGGGAACTTTCATACACTGTTATTGGAAACACAGATTGGTGCAACCACTGTGGAAAGTAGTATGGTGGCTCAGTGGTGGACCATCGATCTATGAACCAGGAAGTCATGGTTTGATTCCCAGTCAGGGCACATGCCCAGGTTGTGGACTTGCATGCAGGGGGCTATCAATCAATGATTCTCTCTCATCATTGATGTTTCTCTCTCCCTCTTCTTTCCTCTCTGAAATCAATAAACATATATTTTTTTTAAATTAAAAATGGAACTACCTTACGACCCAGTGATTCCACTTCTGGGAATATATACGAAGACACGGAAAACACTAATTTGAAAGAACCTATGAAGGCTTATATTCGTTGCAATGCTATTTACAATAGTCAAGATCTGGAAGCAGTCTAAGAGTCCATCTGTAGATGAGTGGATAAAAAAGCTGTGGGATATTTACATAATAGAATACTACTTGACCGTAAAGAAGAAGGAAATCTTACCTTTTGCGACAGCCTGAATGGACCTGTCGATTATTGTTTATGCTCAGTGAAACAATTCAGTAAGAGAAAGACAAGTATAAGATTTCACTAATATGTGGAATAGAATAAACTAACAATCAAAATAGAAACAGACTCAGACACAGAGAACATACTGACAGCCGTCAGAGGAGAGGGAAGTTGGGAGGCTAGGTGAAAAAGGTACAAGGATTAACCAAAAGCAAAACAAAAACCTCACAAGACACAGACAACAACAGCATGTTGACTACCAGAGGAAAAGAGGGGGTGAGGGGAGGTACAAAGGTCAAGGGGGATAAATGGTGATGTAAGGAGACTTGACTTGGGGTGGTGAACGTACAATACAATATACAGATGATGTATTTACAGAATTGTACACCTGAAACCTATATAATTTAATTAACCAACAATATTGTCACCACAATACATTCACTATAAGAAATAAAATGGATGAAGTATGGGGCAGGGAGAAGCTTCAAAAACTGTTCAGTGCTATAGAAATGCTACACACTCAACATACATTTATTAAATACCTCTTATTCATCCACTACCGCTATTACTAACAAATATGACCATTTACTCTCTTGAAACCCTTGTTGGAATCTGGCATGCAAATTTCCTGAGTGTTGCTCATTTGCATTGGAAAAAGGGAAAGAGGTGGGAGGCCTTTTGAAGCCTTTTGAAAATTGAGCTCAGGGGGGGATGAATTCTTATCACTGGCCCCAAGATATAATTGGTTTTCCATGCAATGGCTCACAGGTGCTACATTTAACACCCTGAGGAGGAGGAGGATGGAAATGTTTCCCAAAGTGCAGTCTGTACTGAAAATATCCACAGTGGCAACCCCTATCCTCTGGGGAAGGCTGAGGAGCCGGGGGGCTGGGGTATCCCACTTTTCCACCCATTGTCTGAATGGGCTGATGGAGGTACCTGCTCCTTACTTCTCATCCCACTGGGAGAACTGGACCTTGGGTTTCTTATTTCCAGTGGCCAGATGCCAAAAGCACCTCTTTTCAAACCTGGATCTCGGTTAGGGACAAACACAGGGCCAGCCCACCATGAAATACATATTAATATTATAACAACCCTTTCAGAATTCACTGTTGCTATGTCAACAAAGCAGCTGGGGAAACTGGGTCTTTGGGAAAATGGGAAATGAGGTCAGCTTTGGCTACTTGGCAAGTGTTTTCTTCTCTCAGAACAATTGCTCTGTGACACCAGCCAGCCCTTTCCTACTCGCCCTTTCTCCTGTTTATTCACAGAAAAATGGAGAAGCAAGACAATGGCCATTAAGGTCGAGGGCTCAGGAGCTTCTGTGTAGATGAAGAAGCAAGAGAAACAAAACTATCTCCTCCTCCTTTTCATTTGTTTATTTCAGTTTCACGGTCCCATACATGACTCAACTGAAGATGGATTCTGTACCCAGCTCTGCTATTTTAAATGAATTACTGACTTCATCTCGATCTGTTACCTCCTTAGGAAAGGTGTGTCTGCAGGATCAAAGACATAAATTTTAGGGCCCGAAACAAGATGAAAATGCAGGGCCCCTTCCTGAAAAATTGAGAATTTCATGATGGCAGCAGCAGAGCGTCCGACCAAGCCCAATGCCTCTCTGAGGCCCTGTGTGAAGATCCAGTTCCCCGCCTGGGAGTCTGCCCTGTATATTACTTAGGACTCTAGGTTTACAAATGAGAGATGCCAAGCTACACTCTTTACGCTGAAGATAATTTAGTGAACAGTTACTGTGGTATCAAGGAAACCAAGGGCGAGTTGAAAACCTGAGGGCCCAAGAGATGCCTCCGGCTCTGTTCTCTCATCTCTGCTCTCCTCGGGATAGCAGCTCCACTCCCTTCCTTCAGACCTGCCCTGATGGTAAAACAGAACCAACAGCTCCTGCATTTTCCGTCTTACAGCTTTAGCCACCAGGGAGATGTGCAATCTGACATACTCTTGGTCTCCCAAATGCCAACGCTTGGAAAGGGCCTCCCTGGCTCAATTAGGTCAGGTGCCAACTCTACACCAACCAGCCCTGGATGGAGGCCCGGGCGGATTTCAGAATACTGCGGGGGGGTGGGGGGGAGCAGACATTCCCCCAGCTTCCCTGCATGTTGTAAGAACAGGGATCGTTGCCCTGACCAGTTTGGCTCAGTGAATAGAGCGTTGGCCTGTGGACTCAAGGGTCCCAGGTTTGATTTTGGTCAAGGGCATGTACCTTGGTTGCAGACACAACTCCGGTGGGGAGTGTGCAGAAGGCAGCTGATCGATGTTTCTCTCTCATCGATGTTTCTAACTCTCTATCCCTCTTCCTTCCTCTCTGTAAAAAATCAATAAAATATATTTAAAAAAAAAAAGAACAGGGATAGCAGATTTCATCTCGCTGCTGCTGCAGGTGTATTGGAAGCAGCTGCCTAAGTGGAAGTGTGGAGATGTCTGGGGCCACACTGGATGGCCGTGGGGACAGTCCACCACACTGTCTGCCATGGGACACGATGGTGAAGAGGTACCTGCATTTGCCATCCCCGGCCTAGATTCTGTGAACTCAAAGTTTTCTTACAATGCTAGCCTTCTACCAGTATTTCCTCTCTGTGCTCATGCTCATCCCCAAAATCAACTTTCAGGGATCATTTATTTCACTCAACAGGCGTTTGTAAAATGTGATGAAATCTTTAAAAAATAAATGGATGTATTTGAAGCACGCAAGAGAAATGCTCTGCCTCAAGCAATGCTGAAGCACATCCTTTGGTAAAACAGACTCTTACTTAAACTGAATGGTCACTTAGCTCCTTAGCAACTCTGAAATTTTAGAGAGAGCTTTTCTTCCGGTGGAGAAACTGAGGGTGCTGGCTTGGAAAGACAATCACTGAGGAAGAAGGCGAGGAGTCTGCAGCTATAGAATTGTACCAGGCACCTCACTACCCCACACCCACCTAAATGACAGGGGGTACTTTGCTTCACTGGCACATTCTTGGTGGCTTTGCCCCCCCCACCCCCCAGGATGCCTGCGTGATTATTCTAGCACAAGTCGACTTGTAGAGCAGGCTTTCATTTGGGTGGCTGAGGGGGTGGGGAGTAACAGGAACAGCTTTAGACCAGAACGTCCAGGGCAGTGGCCATAGTCCCGTGTGGCTGCTGAGCACTGGCGAGGAGGCTGGACGGACTGAGACAGGCTGCATGTGTAAGTTATACGTGGCATTTTGAAGACTTCACATGGAAACATGGAAAGTATCTCGATAACATTGTTTATTGATTATGTATTGAAATGAGAACTTCTTCATCCATGGGTTAAATAAGATATATTATTAGCTTCACCTGTTTCTTTTTACTTTTTCATGTAACAGGGAAATGCTGAGTAGCTCCTGTGGCTTGCATTATGTTTCTATTGGAGGGAGCCGCTCTAGACCTCGTTGTCTAGTGCTGGTCTGGGGTGTGGCCACGAGGACCCATTGATTAAAGATTTTCTGAAGCAGAAGGTGAGAGTAGCTCAGACTAAGGGGGACTAGGTAGAGGACAGAGGTAAAGTAAGGACAGAAGTGATGTTGTTTTCCACTTTGGGCCATGTCTGACAGAAACTCATAGAATTGTACAGGTGGAAGCAGCAGATCAATGTACACACTGTGATGTCATCCTCAGTTGTGGAGATTAGAGTCAGCTGTCATCAGGAGGAGGTCTTTGACCCCCCAACCACTTGAGCAGAAGGTGGGCAGCTCTGTGACTGCTCCGCCACTTCCAGTCCCAGTGTTAGGAGGACTGGCTGTTTCTGCTTTCTTCTTCTAGAGCCTTGAAACATCATGAAAGAAATTCCACTCCCTTTCTGGGGAAGCCTGGAGACCACACGAAAGAGAG
>PVJC01052669.1:0-11066 GCA_004026665.1 Murina feae
CAACATAGAGGGGGTGCCTGCTCCAAGCCTCCACGGTGTGCCTGGGGGCAGGCCCCCAGCAGGTAGACACACACAGGAGGACTGCTCCGAGCCTCTGATGGGCCTGGGGGCAGGTCCCCAGTGATGACACACACACATACACACACACACACACAAAAAGCGCCTGGCAGACTGAGGCCATCATAGGACATCCACTGAGGGGTCCCAGACTGTAAGAGGGCACAGGCCGGGCTGAGGGACTCCCTCCACCCCGAGTGCACAAATTTTTGTGCACCGGGCCCCTAGTTTAAGAATAAATTTCAAAAATATAAGACATATTTAATTAATTGATTCAATTCTATTTTCTAGATTTTTTTTAATGAGGTAAACTCAGGTTAATATTTCAGTATTTTTGTCATTTTAAAATACCTAGATATTTAATAAATTTTATTATTTAATTTAGCAATGTTCTAAAGTCTTAAGTTACCAAAGGCTTTGGAAAACTATGTTTCTGGAGAAGGCAGGGGGAGGGGATTTAAAACCACCACATTTTTCTTTAGCGGTAAGATTTCTGTTGCTGCCACCAGCTTCTCCACTTTCACAGGGAGAACAGTGACTAGCCCTTTATCATTAATATATTATTATTGAAAAGCTTTACCACAAATTCTTTATTTTAGTTATTTTTATTGGTTATGGTCTAACAACTTTAAGATTTCAAAGCCAATTATCATCGAAGGCATTTTCTTTCGGCAAATTTTGTAACAGAGGTAACTGATTGATTTTTAGTGGCTTCTGAAAAGACAGTGACTGACTCAAACCAGCCAAAAGGGATGCAGAGGAACTAATTGCATCCTGCCCCCTGTGCAAGCAAACCCTGGCCCTTCCCTCGACCAATCAGCAGGGGCCATGAGCATTACCTCACCATCTGCCCTTAAACCCCCTATAAAACCTTTTGTTCTCTTGGAACTCGCTCTCTCTCCCCACCCTGCCACTGTGTCAGTGAGTGTGTGTGGGATTGAGCTCGAGCTAGCTCGAATAAAGGCTCTATGTTTTTGCATTGGACTCGGGCTCCCTAAGTGGTCTTTGGGGACCACGACCTCTGGGCATAACATTTGGGGGCTCCTTGGGACCCCCAAGATCCCCAGGGGACCCCCCACTCAGAGATCCTGATTGCGTGTGGTAGCTGTCTGTCTTGTCTGTCTCTTTTTTGTGTGAGCTCATTTCTGGTAGTGCCTGAAGCGGTCTAGGTGGATGCGCCGGAAAGGACCAGGGGCCGGAAGATTCAGAAGACATTCCGATCTTTCCAGGAGGGGCGTATATACTCCTCTCAAGGGATGTGTATTCCCCTCTGGAATTGGAAGGATGGGAAATTTCCTCTCCAGGGTCTGAAATGAGGCAGGTCACTCCCGCTTTCAGTTTTGCTTCCAGAGTTGGAAGATTGTTCCTGTGGGCCCTTTGTTTGTCTGTTTCTGTGTTTCTTTGTTTTATTCTGTTCTGGAGTGTGGGTGCCAGGAGTGTCCCCATGCTCATCTGGGGAGTTGGGCACTGTTTCATTTATCTGCTCAGCTCCAGTTGGGCTAGTCTACTGAGAGAGTTAACTAGTCTATATAAAGTGGAAGCTACTCTGTGCCTTTTGGCTGTACAAATGTGAGTGTTTTGTTATCTCCCCACAGGTCCCAGCCTCCAGGAGGTAGGCATACTAAGGTTACTGACTAATGTTTCTCTGAAACTCTCGCTGTTTTTCTGTGGTGTAAATGTAGTACGCGCCAGTGTAAAAGTAGTTCTATGTTTGTTTCTGTTTGTTTGATTAGTTCTCTTCAACTCAGTCCCTTCCTGCAACATGGTAATAGCTCCTCCTCAAACTCAACTGACTAATTGCTCAAATCTTACTGCCTTGGATCAGGTTCTGTGCATACAAGAAGGAATAGAGTAAGGTTTTGGTAGCAGAAGCAGGCCAAAGGAAGCTATTTACTATGGAAGGAAAGCCTGGTGGGCTTTACCAACAAAAGGGCATGGACAATCGCTGGAAAACGGCCAGAGGGGTGCCTCCAGTCTGGGTCATAGGAAAAAAGCTGTCTTTTTAAAATCCAGCCACAGGTTCAGGCCAGGAATATGGTTAATTTGCATTTTGAATTCCTCAGGCTTCACATGGAACCATCTTCCACCAGGCCATGGCCCCAAGGGTGGCCTCAGGAAATGTTTGCTGAATTAGCTCTGGAAAGAAGACTCGGGCCCTGTCTTCAGGGGTTTCTCAGTCTTGCTGAAAGGTCTTTCTCTCTTGGAGTTTCTTCTATTGACTACTGAGAGTGTGTGTGAAGAGATAAAAAGTTTTGGTCCTCTTGTATAAGTCATGTAATAGAAGAAAGTTATCTCTTATATCTGAAAGGGGGGTTGAGCAGCTGCCCTGCTGGTGGCATTGCACGTGGCTTTCATGGGGGATGCCATCTTGAAATTGTGGGGGTTGCCCTTCCCTTTGAATTTGAAATGTTTGCTTACTGAAGCAGAATGGGATATTTTTAATTTGCCTGCTCTTAGTTTTTATTACAGAAGGTTTATTGTACTTTGTTGAATGTATATTTTCTTGAAAGTAAGAGTGTACTTAAAGTATGTTGATAAATGTCAATCTAAGAAATGCTGGCTGTTTACTTTTGGTTACAAGTTGCTGAACATATGACAGAAAGAAAGAATATTAAGGTTAACCATGTGTCATGTGTAGTAGCAGAAGATTTAGCTGTCAGAAGCGGCCACAATGCCAATGTTATGTAAATATAGTAATCTTAATTTTCTTACAGATTTGAATTCAGTAGTCAAAAGGGCAGGTGCCCAACTGGGCAAAGAAGAATACCATCAGATTTTTGCCTCTTTTGAGAGACAGTTGGCAGCCTGTATACTGTCTTGCAGGCCCGTCTGACCATGCCCATGTCAGGGGCGGCACAAACCTCAACTGTAGGAACAATTAAGCCTTAAGATGGCTGGTACCATGGATCTGTCTCTCGTCAAATAGCGTGAGCAGGGTCCTCCCTGGAAAAGAAACCTGGGTTCCCCTAAAACAATGCCGGAGCCCCGCCAGCAGATAAGGGTATCCCAAGGCAGTTGCTGGGTGTGGAGGCCACAGGGGCATAGGCTACCAAGGAGACAGAAATGAACCTCACATCACCCTGCTTGGCCCCAGAGGATGGCTGGTTAGTCAATGACGGGTAAGATTCCTCAGGGAGGAACAACCTAAGACAGGCACAGTCGCATGGGGCCATCAGGCGAGAACTTGGGGGTCAACAGAGGTGGGGCACAGATCCTCACCCCCCAATAATGCATGGGCTTGAACACTTGCCCCTTCTGAGGGAGGTCTCCTGCCACCATGGCTGCTTCCCACTTCCCATGACCAGCTCAGAGTGGGACCCAGGCAACATACAGAAACTTGGCACAGCTCAGATTGGGACAGAGAGCTGTTGCAGGGTATGGAAACTTCACAGAGGCAAGGGGCAACTGGCCGCAGATGAAGCAGCCTGGAAGGCTGCCATGGAAACCAGTGGGGCCTCTACAGATTCTGGTGGGTAAAGGCTGAAATACATAACTAATTTTACTCAAGTTCTTGCAGGCTTTGCAGCCTACCCGGAGGGCAGTCCAGGAACACGGAGCATGTCCTACGTCCAAGGAGTTATGTCTTCCAACCTGATGACTCTTAAGGTTGCAGGACAAAACATCTGGATCCACCACTCCCAAGTGAAGGCAGCCCGCCAGTTGAGGGATGCCCAGCATGAGTGGAAGCAGTGCCAGGGGCCAATGTCCAATGGGTCATCTCCCAAATGAGCTGTGCAGCTCTGCCCTGCCTGCCTGGAAATGGAGGAACGTCCTGCAGGCCACCCCCCAGAGGAAGGAACAGGATGCTGACCCCCTTTAATATCATCCTTTTTTAGCCAGAAGTAGCTGAGAGCAAATGGTTGACATCCCTGTTCCCTATGGCATCCCGTGGTTGTTGCTCCACAAGACTAAAGAAGCTTGTGAGACAAGGGGGGGAATGGGAAGGAAGCTGGTCTTGCAAGGAATGTCAGGGCAGGGGGTTTTGTTCTGGAGAACACCTAGGGGGAGGGTAGATGAACAGAATACTCCCTTCAGGACCTCAGGGGAAGGGAGTATATTTGCAAATCAACAATGACTCAGAAAAGTCAATGATTTGACTCATGTACATAAAACCAGGGGGGAATGTAAGGGTGGTGACTGACTCAAACCAGCTAATAGGGATACAGAGGAACTAACTGCATCCTGCCTCCTGTGCAACCAAACCCTGGCCCTTCCCTCAACCAATCAGCAGGGGCCACGAGCATTACCTCACCATCTGCCCCTAGACCCCCTATAAAACCTTTTGTTCTATTGGAACTTGCTCCCTCTCCCCGCCCTACTGCTGCGTCGGTGAGTGTGTGTGGGATTGAGCTCGAGCTAGCTCGAATAAAGGCTCTATGTTTTTGCATTGGACTCGGGCTCCCTAAGTGGTCTTTGGGGATCATGACCTCTGGGTGTAACAGCTTCAATGTTAAAGTATTGTATTATTTTATTTTATTTTTATTCTGTGGAAAAACAGGAGTGCCCCCAAGATTTTGGAGGCAACCTTGGAATATGGTACATTACTATTTTAAAATTACCTATTATTATGGAAACATTAATCCTATTGTCCAAATATAGCCTGTATATTTTCTTTGTGTCATTTTTGCCATATTTTTATTCTGTAGCATTCGTGAAAAGATTGGGGCTCAAGAAGTCACCCAAATTTGGGCAGAGCACACGTTTTCTTTAAGCTTGTTTTTCTATCTACAAGTTACAGAGGTCCCAGATGCATCCCCAAATTCTGGGAAATGTTTCATTTGTCTAAATTTCAAATGATGGACTGGTAAATAAAAACATGGCAAAAATGAGACTTAATAACACTCTTGAGAATGGGCGCCTATTTTATAGGATAGCCAAAAGACCTAGTAATTTTTTAATTATTTCCCTTTTTCTAGGGAATTTTCTATAATCTGTATTATTGGCCACGTGTACAGCTCATACTCTTTCTCTCCCCATTCCTGCATTCTTTTTTGTTCTGGGGAAACTCAGCAATGGCCTGGTCATCTATCATTTCTTACTTATTAAATTAAAGTCATGCTTAATAAACTAACAATAAAGAATAAAGAAAAACAATGATTAATAGATAAGTACCCAATAATTTCCTTACAGGGGTCTTCAAACTTTTTTAAAAATATATTTTATTGATTTTTTTTTACAGAGAGGAAAGAAGAGGAATAGAGAGTTAGAAACATCAATGAGAGAGAAACATTGATCAGCTGCCTCCTGCACACGCCCTACTGAGGATATGCCTGCAACCAAGGTACATGCCCTTGACTAGAATTGAACCTGGGACCTTTCAGTCCACAGACCAACGCTTTATCCACTGAGCCAAACTGGTTAGGGCGGTCCTCAAACTTTTTAAACAGGGGGCCAGTTCACTGTCCCTCAGACAGTTAGAGGGCCGGACTATAGTTTTTTTAAAAAAAAAAACAAGCTATGAACAAATTCCTATGCACACTGCACATGTCTTATTTTAAGCAGGACAGGCAGCAGTGGCAAAAACACCCAGCAGGCCGGATATATGTCCTCGGTGGGCCGCATGTGGCCCATGGGCCATAGTTTGAGGGTGCCTGAAAGAGGTTGAATCTGCATTGATTAAATCAGCAGGAGGGATGCTCGTGCCTTTCCCTGGAGCGCCACCTTGTGTCCTTCTTGGTTGTCTACATTCTTTTTTAAAATACCCTGTTTTTCCACAAAGTCTAATTTGCTTATAAGCTTTCTGCACATAATTTAGCTGATTTTGCACATTATTGTACTGTCCCAGCCCTGCTAACATTTTATAAGTTATTTGAGCAATCAGCCAGGTTTATCCTCCTTAGCCTCTTTAAAAGGCTCTAGCAAATGCAATACCATGTTCCACAAAGAGAAACAGTTTGGAGGCAAGTTATTCCCTGCTGCTGAGCTGTTTTCAAGTTTTGACCTGTTTTGCCCAGATGTCATGATCCCCAAAGACCACTAGGGAGCCCGAGTTCAATGCAAAAGCAAAGAGCCTTTATTCAAGCTAGCTCGAGCTCAGTCCCACACACACTCACCGATGCAGCGGAAGGGTGGAGAGAGAGAGCGAGTTTCAGGAGAACAAAGGTTTTATAGGGGGTCTGGAAGTAGTGTGTGCTCCTGTTGATTGGTTGAGGGAAGGGCCAGGGTTTGGTTGCACAGGGGGCAGGATATGGTGCGGTTAGTTCCCCGCACGCCTTGCATTTGACTCTATCAGACCAACTCTTTCCAACATTGAAGACCTAATGTACCTTCTTCAGGAAACCAAGGGTTATGTTCTGTAATAACATGCAAAAACTGTAAGAGATTACCTTCTGAAACTTTAATTCCTTAAAGCATACAAATCAAAAGTCTACAATAAAGTTTCTTACTTTTTAACCGAAATCTGTATTAGCTTGGCTAAAAAGACACATACCCACCCTACTTACAGATCGTGGTTTCTGTAGCTGGCCATGGGCTTTGCTTGCAGTGAAGTTCCCCACCTATCCGGTGTCCCAACCTATCCGGTGAATTCTTCTTTGTTTTTTTGCTCTAGGCAAAGTCTTCTCCTCCAGATTGCTCATTGAGGTTCCAGGTGTGTATGTGACCCCACTTACCCCATGGTTCAGCGTTTAGGATCTGGAGAAAGGGCTGCACGCAAATGAAAGAGATGAGACAAGAAATAATAATTTGGAAATATTGGGGGCCAGGCGGGCAAGCCCAATGCAAGAGAAAGGACTTCCACTGGTGCCCAGGCCTCATCAACCTTTTATTCAATTTTGGATACACATCTAGCTCTTAGGCAGGTAATTGTGGTAATAGACAGACTATCTTAAAGGTCAGTAAATATTAGAAAAATTTATGCTGAGACTATTTGTCAGAAAATAGCTTGAGCCTCCATTGTCTGGACTAAACAATTGGTGCATAGCTCTGGCCTTTGCCATGGGCTCAAGGTTCACCAGCATTCTGGAATCCTTGTTCACACTTCTCTGATAGTGAAGACAATGGGTAGCTTCCTGCAATTGGATCCCTGAGATATGGTAGGCTGTCTACTAAACTCTAAACCTAATTTAATCTAGACAACAACTTCTTGATGTAAAGCCCCTTCATGTAAACTACAAATTTTACAGTGAAAGTAGAAACTGACCAGGTGGGCATGCAGATATATAAGGTTAAAGGGTGTATATCATGAAATTCTTGGTACCTCTTTAAAATGTACTTCATGCATATAGACTTATGCGGATGGGGGTCAGAATGGTTATCTGCCAGATGTCTTAAATTCTGGCTGTTGGGCAGGGATAAATTTGTGCAGGGAAGTAGAATGAAATTTATTCACTAGTGCTCATCTGTTCTGAAAGCAATCCACTGCCATATATGAAGGTGAGAGACTCCAGAAACCTAGGACCTCCCTGAGTCTACAGCAAGGTAGACTTGGCCCAATTCTGCCTGGCCCAATTCTGTTCAAACTATCAAGACATAAAAATATATGTATCTAAGCCTATACATCCAGTAATCCTGCAACAGAGGCACCCCAGGACCAGCAAGGAACCCAAGAACACCAGATCTAATGAATACGTGAACTCCAACAAGCCCTGCACCTCCTCACAGGAAGGTCAGATTCGCCGAGATAAAGGAGAGAGAGAACTACATAACCAGACACCCAGAGAAGAGAGATCATGGGGAGACAAAGAAAGAGCCCAGATATGAAAGAGAAACAGGCATCACCAGAAAAGGAAATAAACAAAATGGAGGCAAGCAACCTGTCAGAGAAGGAATTTAGAGAAATGGTCATAAGGTGGATGAAAAGAATGGAATAAAAATTCGACAATATATGTAAGAACCAAGAAGAAATGAAAAATATCATCACTGCTTTAAAGAACTCAATAGAAAGCATCAACAGTAGACTAGAAGAAGCAGAGGATTGCATCAGTGAGTTAGAAGACAAGGTAGGAAAAAATATCCAAGCAGAGCAGCTTCTAGAAAAAAATTAAAAAGCAGGAGGAGAGCCTAAGAGAACTTTGGGACAACACAAAACGAAACAACATCCGTGTAATAGGGGTGCCAGAAGGAGAGGAAACTGAGCAAGGAATAGAAAGCTTGTTTGAAGAAATAATGATAGAAAACTTCCCTGATATAGGGAAGAAAAAACTCACACAAATCCAAGAAGCTCACAGAGTGCCAAACAAAATGAACCCCAAAAGACCAGTGCCAAGGCCCATTATAATTAAATTGGCAAACACCAACGACAAAGTAAGAATCTAAAAAGCGGCCAGAGAGAGACAGAAAATTACCTACAAAGGATCCGCCTTTAGACTAACAACAGTCTTCTCAACAGAAACACATCAGGCAAGAAGGGAATAGAATGAAATATACAAAGTCATGCAAAGGAAGGGTCTGAATCCAAGAACACTGTACCCAGCAAGGCTATCAATCAAAATTGAGGGTGAAACTAGGAGATTCACAGACAAAAAAGGACTAAGGGAGTTTGTTACCATCAAACTAGCAATGCAAGAAATGTTAAAGGGTCTGCTGTAAAAAGAAAAAAAAATAGAAAACAAAGAATGAACACAGGGGTAAAGAATAAAAATGACAACAAATAAGTACCTATCGATAATAACTTTAAATGTAAATGGATTAAATGCCCCAATCAAAAGACATAGGGTAACTGAGTGGATAAGAAAACATGACCCATATATCTGCTGTCTACAGGAAACCCACCTCAGAAAAAAAGATGCACACAGACTGATGGTGAAGGGATGGAAAATGGTTTTTCAGGCAAATGGAAATGAAAAAAATGCTGGGGTAGCAATACTTATATCTGACAAATTAGATCTCAAGGTGAAAAACATAAAAAGAGATAAGTAAGGCCACTTCCTGATTATAAAGGGAGGAATTCAACAAGAAGAAATAACTCTGGTAAACATATATGCACCCAATATAGGAGCACCCGAATGCATAAAAACCTTCTGGAGGATATCAAGGGAGAAATTAACAGCAATACAATTATACTAGGGGACTTTAATACCACACTATCACCATTGGACAAATCCTCTAAACAACAAATCAGCAAAGAAACATCAATCCTAAATGATTCACTAGATCAGATGGAATTAATTGACATCTTCAGAACACTTCATCCCAGAGCCACAGAATATACATTCTTCTCAAGTGCACATGGGTCATTCTCAAAGATAGACCATATATTGGGTCACAAGCAAAGTCTCTTCAAATTCAAGAAGATAGAAATCATACCAAGCATCTTCTGAGATCACAATGGCATAAAACTGGAAATCAGCTATAATTTAAAAAATCCAAAAAAATCACACACATGGAGATTAAATAGCATGCTATTAAACAATGACTGAGGTACCACAGAGATCAAAGAGAAATAAAAAAAATCATGGCATCAAATGACAATGAAAACACAACAATCCAAAACCTATGGGACACAGCAAAAGCAGTCTTGAGAAGGAAGTTCAAAGCAATACAAGCCTACTGCAAAAAACAAGAAACAATGATAATAAATTACCTAACCCTACAACTCAAAGATTTAGAAAGAGAGCAACAAGAAAAGCCCAGTGTAAGCAGAAGGAAAGAGATAATAAAGATCAGAGCAGAAATAAATGACATAGAGACCAGAAAAAAAACAATACAAAAGATCAACAAAACCAAGAGCTGGTTCTTTGAAAGGATAAACAAGACTGATGAACTACTAGCCAAGCTCACGAAGAAGCAAAGAGAGAGGACCCAAATAAACAAAATCAGAAATGAAAGAGGAGAAATAACAACAGATCCCAAAGAAATAGAAAGGATTGTTTAAAAATACTATGAACAACTCTATTCCAACAAACTGGACAACCTGGAGGAAATGGACATATTCCTAGAAAAATACAATCTTCCAAAACTCAATAAGAAAGAATCTAAAAATCTCAATAGGCCAATAACTATGGAAGAAATTGAAGCAGTCATCAAAAATCTCCCAGCAAACAGAGAGGAAACAAGATGGTGGCATACGGTAGACACCGTAAATGCAGCCGTGAACAACTATTTCAGAAAAACCACGAAAAGAACACACAGACACCACTTGCACCCACAGGAAGGCTGGCTGAGTGAAAATCCTACAACTAGAGAGGAGTCTGAGACTCAGAGGAGCGGCGGAAGAAAAGTACAGAGGTACGGAGGCGCGCGCACGGGGCTCGAGGAAGGGCTAGCGCCCAGGGATGCGGTTCTTTTCTAAAACGGAGAGAGCCACAAGTCCCCAGCGGCTCTGAACTCCAGTTCCAAGCGATTTTCTGAGGACCCAGACACTTAGAGAAGGGGGACTGACTGGCACCAGAAGGAAATTCAAAGCGGGTTTCTCTCAGCGTTGCTTGCAGCAGTTACCGTGGGACACAGAGACCTGGTGTCTCTTGGCACAGGGCTGAGAAGCACCATAGCTATTTGCTCCGCCCCGCCCTGCAAACTCCCTGAGGCCCCGCCCCTCCCAAGCTGTGTCAGAGGCTTTTGCAGATAAAAGACTGAGTAGCCTAAGGCACAGGCTTAATCAATGCCTCCTTAAAGATACAGGAGCCAACCCCACCCAGTGGCCAGAGTGGGACTAACCTAAACAAAACAGATCCACAAGGAACACACTTGGGGCAGATGCAGTGAGCATAAAAGCTCCACTGAAACAACTCTTGCCCCATAAGGGTGTCTCCAGCACAGAAATTCTCCCACTGTAGACACAGCTGACTCTCATAACCAAGTGACTTAGAGGTTAATCCCTCGCAGTGATCGCCTAACTCAGAAAGGGAAGCAGCCAAAATGCGGAGACAAAGAAACAGGTCACAAATGACAGAAATGGAGGAAAGAAAACGACAGGATATAGAGTTCAAAACCACGGTTATTAGGTTTTTCAAGAAAATGCTAGAGACTGCCGATAAATTTAATGAGACCCTCAAGGATATGATAAAGGACCAACTAGAAATGAATCATACACTGACTGAAATGAAGAATATTATGCAGACATCCAACAG